>AWOL01S0048028.1:15058-65859 GCA_000715115.1 Nicotiana otophora
ATAAAGAGCACAGGTAGGTAGGTGCAGCAGTCAGTTCATTAATGCTAAAGAATTTCACTAGATCTTTCTGGTCCACAATCTTTAGTGAGGCTGACTTTCACCACTTGAAAGTTCAATATATGAGAAATTTATCCCTACAAGATTAAATGAGAGGATGATCAACATTTCGGTTTAACTAGGAGGAGACTAGCTAGATCCTCATTACATTTGGATTTAAGTTATATTTATACACTGAGGTCAATTCAATTAAACTAATTCTAGCAAGTTATTACTAAACTTTTCAAGCTATGATATTAGACTTTGTCACTGTTATTATAAATTAAAATAATTTAATAGTGTAAGAAATCTATACACAATTAATAAACAGAACTTAAAACAGCGAACCATGCCCATTTTAAGTTCCCCCCTAATCTTAAGACCAAAGATGCCCCCCAAATGGCAAAGAAAATCTTTAGCTTGCCCAAAATTTCATTTATACACTAGACCATCTCAAGGGCACCTTAATTACCATAAAAGTTCCATCTCGTGGAATATCCAAATAAAAAACTTTTTGATCCGAGTTGTCATTGTTGTAAAGGTAAATACAACAAAAAGATTCCTGCATCTACTTTGGATAAAGAATATTTTTAAAGGTAGCAACTTAGGCAGAAAAATGAAGTAAAGCACAAATTTGATTGAGAAGTTTCAGTAAGCAGAAAAGCTTACCAAAACCGGCAAGGAATATATGAGTGGACAAGTGGAGGAGTACGTGTACAAAAAAGAGAAAAGGGAACAAAGACAAACCGAGGTGCGCCGACGTTGCCGTAGATGATGACATGTGCCACGTGTATTCCAAGTGGTTGAAACTCTCTTGCTAGACATTGCGATAAGGCTCTCATTGCAAACTTTCCACAGCCTGTGATTTTTTCTTGTTTAGTTTGTTCCTTGATATCATCGAACCGAACTGAAAATATGTATCAAATGCAACTAAAGGAAATGAAATGATCAAAGGAAGAAACTTAATGACTTACATAATTCAGAGTAGCCGGCAATACCATTAAGAGAAGCTGAGCAACCACTAAAGAGAACCGTCCCTCTTCCTCTTTCTACCATTCCTGGTAGTACCTGAAAATTTATATTATATAACTTAAGTCATCGTTAGTAAATCCATATATGTAATGTAAAATTTTGGGACCTGTTGAGCGCAGTGGAAGGCGCCGACGGAGGAAACGGCGATAGATTTTTCAAAATGTTCGACCCTAATGTCTGTAAAATTTGTGGGGTTCCAAGAAACTGGCTGGTATGCATTGTAAACCAAGACTTCCACAAAACCAAGAGATAAAACTCCCTCAAATGCTTCTCTTACGCTTCGTAAATCGGAGCAATCGATTCGGATAGCAAATACCTGTGCCTTTTCTTCTCTTGCTATCTCGTCAGCAAATCTAGATAATCTACCTGTTACAATAAACAGAGAGTTTTAAGTATATAGCTCCAATTAACTACATTTTCAAAGAAATCAAAACCTTCAAAATTTAAAGATTAAATCCTAACCCAAGTCACGGGCAAGTATAGCAACTGTATAGCCTTCATGGGCGAACTTGCGAGCGATGGAACGGCCAAGATTAGGCCCTACGCCTACAATAGCGGCGATGCCTTTGGATGAGGCAGAACTCGCCATGTTCCTCATCTTCTTTTTTAAACTTACAGCGCCACTTTATCTTCTTACTTTTATTGTGTGAAAAAGAATCTTTGAAACCGAAATCAAATGCAGCTACTACTGGAGCTTGGGTTAAAATTGATAATTTCCAACCCGTATGTATACGCTAGCTAATACAGACTTATAATAGTCGTTTCTTTTTTGCGGATACGCCTAGTTATTGTGTCGTGGTGTCGCTTTCTAAAGTCTGCTGCTTCCTTTAGAAGAGGCAATATATATACTATAGTTTAATAGAGCTGGATGGTCTTTCCAAAATAAGTAATATGGTGGCATGTATATAGAAAGTATGGACTAGTACACTGCTCACTTCCATCCTAATGATTGAGCTTCTTTCAACTATCAATTCCCATTAACAAGTGTTGGTCGCCAAAATAAATGCCTTTTCTTTTCTATTTTTCCCGGTCACCGCTCTATTAAATATAAAGTAAAAGATGTATAGTACATGTTATGAATACACTGCCTTGTCGATGTCCAAATACTCATTTGCAAATAGTTTCTTGAATGAAAGGGAAATTTTCACCCAATAACTGTCATAAACTAGTTTTTGGGAACTTAAAAATTTTTTCAAAGTTTTTTTTCTCTTAAAAAGTTGATCATATTTAATGAACAAGCATTATTTTCAAAAAAAAGTTTAAAACAAGCCGCCTGGTTCCTTAAAAAATACTCAAAATTATTTATGGCCAAAGTTGGATGGTCAAGAAGTGTTAGTAGGATTCAGGAGGAGGAGGAGATAGTAATTTGTGAACTCATGGTAAAATACCTTATGCATTAAGATTTAAGTTGTCCTTTCTCTATGATAATACTGATAAAATATTGATAGCGAGAATTTATATAAAACTGGCTTAGAATTGAAGCATATTAGTTGTCGTTGTGGTACAATAACCTCTTATAAAAAAATAAAAAAAATAAAAAAACTCTTCTAATAAAAGAGCAGTTACGATCAGACTATGGTTGGGTGGGTTCATTCATAATTTCATATAAACCCCACGCAAGTTGCCATAGAAAAATTAAAGGACAAAATTAAAGAGCAGATGCAGTATCTATTCCTTCCCCACAACTTTAACAAAAGTACGTTAGAGCTCAGTAACTAAGAGACAAGCTTATCCCACACCATGGAGGGGCCGCTTATCATTCACTTATAGGAGGCACTCACAAAACTAATCAAATAATAAAAAAAGTATTTCCGTACCTAACTAGGTACAACAACAACAACCCAGTATAATTCCACTAGTGAGGTATGAGGAGGGTAGTGTGTACGCAGACCTTTCCCCTACCCTGGGATAGAGAAGCTGTTTCCGATAGACCCTCGGCTCCCTCCCTCCAAGAACTCTCGACCTTGCTCTTGGGGTGACTCGAACTCACAATCTATTCGTTCGAAGTGGAGGGTGCTCAGCACTAGAGCAACCACTCTTGTCTCCGGTGAAAATGTTTCTAATATTACCGTAATTGGGTGGGAAGAAACAATCTTGTACCTACAATATAGAGCACAAGTGTGTGCCCGTTTAGAATTACTTACAGCTCCATTTTGGATTAAAGAAACATTTTGACAGAAAATACTGAGTTCGAGTGACACTGTACCGTAGTATTAACAACTAGTAGCATTTTGGAAAGAGAAAAAGAAGAATGATATAAAAAATATTTCATAAATTTTCAATAGTTTTTTTAACAAAGTCATATAACTATATTTTCATACACAAAAATCATATTGACCGAAAATATGATTTTTCAATAGTATTTTCTTATCCAACGATTTTTTGTTTCTTATTTTCAGTCTAATAAGTAATTAAAATAGAAATATTTCACTATGTTCAGATTTATCCTCTTTTGAAATTGACCAAAATAATGAAATCTTTTTCGAACATCTGTGGCAAAACTAGGTATAGATGAGATCAGTGGATAACTTAAAGGAAGTACTTTTAGACTAAATATTTCAGATTTTAAGTGTAATATTAAAAATAGCACTATAAATTAATTACGAATATTAATCCTATTGATAATACTAGGTTAAAATTGTCGAATCACTTCATTTGCTATGTCGGTGGATTAGAGTAAAGGGGAAAATATAGTAATGTTAGATGTAGCCAAAAAGTGGAGCGGATATTGTAGGATGAAGTATTCACTTTTCACGTTGTGTGCTTATGTAATCCACGTCGAGTCATTCACTAAATTCAGTGTCCTACTCCTTTCCGTTTATCCTTTTTTATCCTCTCAAGCGCGTATCCCAAACCTAATTAGAGAAGAAAATTACAAGTTCCTTGCTAGGCCAAAACGGCAACCAACTCCTCTTTTGGCTAAATTCCAAATTTGCTCCTTTGATTAGAATTAGAATTAGAGGCTGAGGGAGTACAACCAATCAAAAGTTTTTGTGCTACAGTTCCACTGATCACTATTCTACTACACTGTATATGTTATTTAAATGTTTTTGGTAGTTGAAGAACGTTACAAAAATAAAATAACCGAAAGTAATTAAGAAGAAAGGTATTGAGGCGTGAAAATCATCTTGTCTTGTTTAAAGACATCACCATTTTCTGAATTATACATAGGGTTCAAAAATTATATTTGCAGTAGTATCATTTACCTCTGATTATATAATATGCACCTCTGATTATATAATATGCACCGACATTAAACTTGAGCAAATTAATTTTTTGGTTTCTCTGGCAAAAATGCGGTCCAACGTGAAGACCACATGTGGCAGAGCCACATGCACCCAAAGGGTTCAGACACCCCTTGGTCGGAAAATTATATTATTTAGTTCGGTAATATTTTTTAAAATATATATATATATACTAGTATATAATGACACCCCTTGACTTTTGATGAGTTTATATTTTTATATTTTGACTCCCCTTAATAAAAGTTCTACTCCGCCACCGCGTGTATCATGAGTTTTTTAAAACAGATCCTTCTCGTTCTGATCTAACTCAAAGGAGTGGGCAACTGGAAACCTTTTCCTAAGGAATTATGGGGATTGGGCCACCAAAAATGCGTTTCACAAATCAGCATTGTTCCTGACAAAGATGCATTCTACAAATTAAAGGTTAAGAGAAAAGAAAAGAAAAAAACAAGAACACTACATATACTGAAAGGGGGGAGGGGGGTGTCTAGAGCATGTCTACTTGTTTTCCACCGCCCATTTTACCAATTCCCAAATAAGAAAGGTTGCTTTGTAACTTTGTCGACGTGGAAGGCGGCTAATCAAACATATATAGGAATAGGAATAAGAATTCTTACTACCATAACCTAGGATTTTAGGAGTAGCTATTTTGATTGGCCGTTCAAGTTTGAGAAGGCCATATAGCTATCTCACTCGAAGCTAGCTTTTTCCAGCTAATTATTTGGTCACCCAAGGTGCTCTCTCCAAAAATAATGACAGCTTTTTGGAGTTTACTCAACATTTATATTTATTGCACCAAAATCGTAAACTAAATATTATCGTAATAACAAAGTCATTCAACTATACATACACGCATAATTTGTTTTTAGCTCATTTGTATGATATTTGAGTAAAGTTGAATGGCTCTTTTATATCTCTCTCTCTATATAATTATAAAAATGAAAACCCCCAAAGATAAAAGTTAAATTACTAAAATGTCCTTTTAAATAACCTAACATTACTAGAAAACTGTCAAAAACCATCCAAAACATTGCCCGATTTTAGTCGAAAATATAGAAAAATCGTCTGATCTCCGATCGATTTTAATTCGTCGAAATAAGACTGGTCGTTAAATGGAAGCGACCGCCTTTAGTCATAATTTCCGATCGAAATCGGTCGGTCCGTTCAACCATAAGTTGACCACTTTATCTGACATATTTTCTTGAAAAATTAAATATACCAACCGATATCGGTAGGTAATTTTTATTTATTTTTTACAATAGCGACCGATATCGGTCGGAATTATTATAATTAGATAATTTTACATTTATTTTAAAATTTTAGTATACCGACCGATATCGTTCGAAATTATTAAAATATAAATAATTAAGAAAAGTTAATTTTCAATCGAAGTCGATCGGTAATTATAAATTTCTGCAGATTGCACATTGAAATTATCGTCCGTCTTCGGTCGGTAAATAAATTTTTGGGTTTTTAATATGAACATTCCGAACAAAATTGGTTGGAAAGAGGTCGGTTTTTGGGAAAAAAACCTGGCAGAATACGGTTGCTTTCAAGCTACACCACCTGCCAATAACTAACCTATAATGACACAATTACATTGCTGCAATTCAACCATAATTCAATATTATAACAACGCCAACAACAATAACAATTAACCAACAACGCAAATATTATAATAACGCCAACAACAACAACAATATAAATGTTCAATAACAAAATAATATCAACAATACAAATATTATTCAAAACTATTCCAACTAAATATTCACAAATTCAAGACTTTGTTTAGCAATACACACCATTCAATGAGCGTTTTGTACTGCATCATCTCCACTACTAAAAGTTTCATCGTTGGCACGGTTCGAAGGATCACGATGAGAAGGAGTAGCATCTAGGAAGGACTCACGAGACCGAGGAATCAGGAAAGCCTCACCAGCAAAACGATTGGCCAACTAACCTTAAAGGGTATTAAATTATTGATCTCTCTTTTCTAGCTGACCCTTTGCCTCTTCAAGCTCTGCTGACATCTTTGCGATCTTCTTCTTCATAGCAGAGAGAGTCGACCTATCAAGTGTCTCGCTCCGGGCGGAAGTTCTTATACCTTGCAATCCAGCCCTGTAGCGCCGAAATGCTCTTTCTGGAAGGCCGTATGCTATCCCCTTTTTAGGACCACCGGCAACATCCAACCAAATCTTCTTCGCTTCTTTGCATGAAATAGAAGGTGGGTCGCCCTGCTCATTCGGTGGCCGACTCTAACTGTACTCCTCCAGAGTAGTCTTATACACACTCTTTATTTAGAAGATAGAAAATTATTAACTCTATAATGTTATAAACATTAATTTTAATTTAGAGTAGTTATGAAACTTACATAGGTAGTCTCTGCCCGATCCTCGATCCATCTATTTGGATTTGTCAGCGCCTTCTTCTTCTGGATGTGAGTCTCCATGAAGAACTTATCGTGAGTCAGCTTCCTCTCATATTCTTTTTCCTACAAATATAATAAAACATGTTAACTAAATTGAAATAAATATAGTTTGATAAAAATAGATTTAAATGCTTTAAGGAATTACCAGTAGTCTCCTCACAGTCCCCATGTTCCTTGCACTCACACAGTATAATAAGCCACCCTTCTCAAATGTTCGGGCCTTCTTTATGATGGTAGGCTAGAAACCCGTATTTTAACCGTATTTTACACTCTAATTACTACACTTTACTGGTGTTTGAGCTTAAATAATAGTGATTTGTACTTATTACATATTTTATTCCTTGCAGGAAATAATTTCGAGTTAAAAAGATAATTTGGAGCTAAATCAAACAATTTGGACCTTTGAAATCTGAGTAGAATCTCAAGGAATTAAACCGATATCATGTTCGAATATTGAGGACCTAATACACATGTAAAAGATAAAGGAAAATTGTTTAAATGGCCATCATGGCATGGTAACCAAAATGGGGGACAAAGTGACAATATGTCACCATATTCTATGTAGAAATTTAATTCCCCAAGACATGGTCCAATAGGACACTTGACCAATGTTAGGGATTTGCTTTGTTTAGGCAGAAATGCACTCTTCTAATTTTGTCCACTGCCGCGTGGCATGGGGCGCGCGGGACAGTGCAAATTGTGCCCAAAAATGAAAAGTCGACATGTTATGGAATTTTCCACAAGCGGGCCGCATGGTGCAACGCGGGGTACGACGCGATAGCACAAAAATATTAGACTAACTTCCCATTTTTGCTAAAAAGGGTAGTTTCGTCTGGGGTTTATTTTGGGAGCGACTTAAATACACCAAAACACTATTTTAGATGGACTCTTGACGAATTTTCGGCCCAAGGAGGCTAAGGAGGAGTTGGAAGAACACAAGCACAAGGATTTCATCATTCCTTTCTCACTCAAGATCCGGGTTTGGATTAAATTTATGTTTTTTTATACTTTAATTACATTTGTGAAGAACTTCTTCATGTCTATGGAGTACATCCTTTTGGGTTTTGCTGGATTTGGTGTATTGATGATTGTTTATGGATTATAACTCTATTTTTATGTATTTGAATCTTTTTTGAAAGATTTAATTGTTGCATCTGTATTCACTTATTTTTGTAATCGAAAGAGGCATAACTTGTGATATCTTTGCATTATATTATTGGTTGAGTTCATAGTTTCTTCTAAGTAATCGAAAAAGGCTAGTTGAATCATTGATTAAATCTAGTTAGGAGAATAATCGAAAGAGATTTTACTAAAGACCGATCCATTATGCATTCTTGCATATCTTCACAGTGCCTAAATTGGTTCATCTCGTAAGGTTAAGACTTAATCGAGAGAGGAGTTTTTGCTCAATGTTTGGACTAATAATAGAGTGAATTCGAGAGACTCACTTGAATATTGGAAGTGAATTATCTAGAGTTAGATCAGGAACAATTATGTTGCACTTATTCTGTCAAAACCCTATCCTCTTCCACTAATAACCTTAATTGATTATTCCATGTTTCGATAGTCACTAGTCAATAGATGTAGATTTTAGATTCTTAGTTAAATCTTATCATTAATTATATAAATCTCAACTGTTGATCCTCCTGGATAGCAATCAAGCTAGAAACTACGAGAAAACTATTTAAATCCAATTCATGTGGACACGTTATTATACTATACTATCTTTGACTAGCGAGTACAATTTAAGTGTGTGTTTTGTGCTCATTAAATTTTGGCGTCGTTGCCGGGGATTGGATATCAATAGTGTTTGAAGTAGTTTGTAGTGCTAATTCAGGAATTAGCTTTTAATTTTTTCTTTTATTTTTAGTTTGTTTGGTTAACTTCTCTTCAAGGTTTTTTTTGTTGAAGAAATCTTGAAGAGCATGTTATTGAACTCTGAATGATGTGAAGATGGAGTACAACCAGCCTAAGAAAATAGTTGAAGAGTTAGCAGCTGAATATTATTAGCGGTGTGCTACGTGTTTTAAATGCGGTGGAAATCATCTATGGGTTGATTGTCAAGCAGGTAGGTATTCTTCCTATGGTTCATTTTTTGAACACTCTCACTTTATCTCTAGTCCGTATAGGTATGGGGATTCATATGGGTATAATTCTGACTCTAGTTGGGATGAATACCCTTATTATAACTGGAATAAAAGCGAAGTGAGACAACCACCTCAAGAGGAGAATGGTAGTTTAGAAGAGCTTATGTATAAGTTCATAAATAAGGTGGAAGAGAAATTTATACAAGATGATGAAGCCAGTAACAACCTAACAATGCAAGTGAATCGATTAGTAAATAGACTTAGCTTGTTGCGTTGTAATAGTGAATATATGGAAGAGATACCGTGTGAAAATGAGCCTACCTGAGATGATGAACATCTATAGAGAGAGTTTTCCACTCTGCAAGAGGACTCAGTTTCAACTGAAATGATTGAAAATGAGGCTTTGGTTGATTATGATGCAATACAAGAAGAATTCAAATCCCCACCCACGTGTCCACATTTACAATTTTTACTAGAAGAGAATGAAGAAGCATTGGTCTTGGACATACCACAAAAATATTCACATGACTTTTCTTCTTCATTTTCTTATTCTAACCTTGATCTTGTGGATTTTATTTTTGGAGATTTACAGGAATATGCATGTATTGATCATGTGAATGAATGCAGAAACAGGTTGAGGATAATCCTCCAAGAACAATCCACCGCTCAAAATGAGGCCAAGAAATAAATAAAAGAGCGGGTCTTACAAATATTCTTAGAGGAGTTTGGCCTGATGAGCTCCATAATGAAACCCGAGGAGCGAAAACGAAGAATGAATTCAGAATTAGGTGGAATTCACAAGTTTTCGGAAATGAAAAAAGTTTAAGGGAGTTTTCGTTACCTCTTGCTTTTTATTTGTGTGTCATGGGGACATGCCATAATTTAAAGTGTGGGTTGGGGATATAAATATGTAAATAACTGTTTGTTTTTGTTTCTTGGGTGTGTTTTCGCTTCTTTTGAATGAAAATTTTAAAAGTCGAAGAAAAAAATATTATTTTCTTTAGGTAGTATAATAATTCCCCCTTGGTTTTTCTTTGTGCCGCGATTATTTTCCAAGAATTTTATTTGAACCAGGTGAATTTAGTTTTTTTAGGAGTAGGAAACCTTATGTTGTGATTTGAAATGAAAGCAATATCTCTTGACTGCATTATGCCTTAAAATAGTAAGTGCGTTAGTTGTGACGTTTAGGCTCAGTTTTTGACTCTTGTATAAGCACCTTAAATTGTATGATCTTAACTTTACTTAACTACTTTGACTAGAGTGTCTTGATGAGTCCGATCCTGTGTGAGTTTTGTGCCATGTGTGTGTGAAATTTTGTGTATTCTGTGCATTATATTTGATGTCTAGAATTTGCCCCGTGTGTTTGCAAAGCGAAATAGTAGTTTTATTCATCCTTGTAAGTGATATAGGCGTTTCTTTGTTGAGCAAGTTATATGTTGTACCCACCTATTGTTATGTATCTTAGTTAACCCCTTTGAGCTTGTAATCCGATTTCTTTGGCAACTACATTACAAGCCTTACCCATTTTACCTCTCGCGAGTACTTGAAATTGTTATGAACTTTGTAAAAGTTAAAGTGTGAGGTGTTGGTTTGGCTTTTGAGTGGAACTAATGAAATAAGGAGAAAGGTGCACTGTTTTGAAAAAATATAAGAGCCACTTGAATTGAAAAAAAAAAATATATAGTTGCATTGTTGTGCAAATATTCATTCATAGTGGTAACTTTTGATGTATTTGTGCTTAAAGAAGTTGGGAGTTGACATATACGGATGTGAAGGTGGAGTTATGGTTTGACATAAGTATGGAGTTTTGGGTATTAAATTGTATGTATTGATTAGGGAGGTATAGCCACTCTTATATCCAAATATATCCTACTCATCTCGCAGCTTACATTATAACAAAATAAAGTCCTACTTGATTCTTGACCGAATGAGCTAAATTAGTAGAGCATTACACTATGGGCAAGCCTATGATACGTTTCTTGTGGCATATTGTATCGGGAAAAATACGACATGACACGAGGCCGCTTAAAGGAAGGACACGTGGAACACAAGATGGGGATGACCACTGAAAATAGCTATTACGCTTGTCACCGGAAGGAATAACGATTACAAAAGGAGTATTAAATGCTTTGCGCCCGGTAACATTTAATACAGAATATTTTGTAGCATTAAGGATGATGGCCCGTTACAAGGAATTTGGAATTTATGTCTAACGTTACATCTTCATCAATGGCCCTCATAATTGACATTAAAGAAGGGCATGATCTTAAGACTTCCTTCCCTAGACATAACTATAAATAGAGAGCTCAATTATCATTGTAAATGACACAGATTTTCTGGCTAACTTACACTATATTCTATATAATAGTTTAATACAATTTTATTTTCTCGCTTTTAATCTCATCATTATCGTGCCCGAAAATCCCGTTCCCGGACTCATCAGCTCTGTCGTTCTATCTACATTCTAAAGCTAAGTATTTTATATTTCATTATCTTTTGGATCAAATTAGTTCACTTGTCTAGAAACCACAAACAAATTCAACTGTAATTTGCAGGTTTGGAATACCAAAAGAGATTGCACGCTACAACGAGCCGCAATTTATAGGCGCAAAAGTTACAAAATTCCTTGAAGATTTGAGGATAAAGAGGATTACCTCTTCACCTTATCATCCGAGTGCGAATGGTTAAGCAGAGTCAACAAACAAAGTGATTATACAAAATCTAAAGAAAAGGTTAGAAGCAACAAAAGGCAACTGGCCCAAAGAACTACCTGGGGTTCTATGGGACTAACGAACAACGGCCAAGTCAAGCACGGGAGAAACCCCTTTTCCCTTGTGTACGTTGCAGAAGCTTTGATACTGGTGGAAGTAGGGGAACCAACCTTAAGGTATTTCCAGGCGAACGAAGAATCGAACAACGAAGCAATTCTAATCAACTTAGAGCTGCTCGAGGAAAGCAGGGACTTGGCGCATGTCAGAATGGTGTCTCAAAAGCAGAGAATAGAGCGATATTATAATTAAAGAGCCAACCTCCATTATTTCAAAGTAGGAGACTTGGTCTTGAGGAAGGTAACTCAAAACACCCGGGAACTCAATGCGGGAAAGTTAGGCCCAACATGGGAAGGCCCTTACCTTGGTTTCAGCTATCACTGGTAAAGGGTCATACGAGTTGGAGAACTAGAACGGAGACAAGTTTCCCAATAACTGAAATGTGGCTCACCTCAAAAGATATTACTGCTGACAAACAACAGTCAAACGAAAAGTATGTGTTGCACTCTTTTTTCCTTCGTTCAGTTTTTGTCCCAATTGGATTTTTCTAGCAAGGTTTTTAACGAGGTAGAAATGGAAAACATACTACGAAGACAACTGCAATAAGATCTCCGATGCCAACTCTTCACTCGGGGGCGATTAGGTAATCTTTGGTTTGATAGCAAATTCCCACTGGGAAGTTAAGTTTTCTACCAAACTGAGGTTACCCGATCGTTCACGAGCACAAACCACTAGAGGACTATTAGGTATTATTTCTCTCGATAGCATGGGTTCCTAAGGGTTAACAAGATATGTTGCCGAGTGAAGGATTACCTAGCAATTTATTGGTGGAATCTTCGAAGATACAAGACTTCTAATGTTCCAATTTGCATTCTTCGCATTCGAACACTGGGGGGAATGATATGAGAATACGGCAACACTGAATGCCATGTCAACCAGGAAACGAAAATTCGGGAACAAAATACATTATCGGGGCCGGAGACTGCGAACCAGCCCCGTAGAAACAAGCTGTATAAGATAGCCATAAGTCATGGCAATTTCTTTTATGTATAGCAAAAGTCTTATGTACTTTTGAAAATAGAAAGAATTAAATTAAAAGAAATCCTTTATTTTTATCTTGTTTCTTGTCTGAACGATGAGTTAATTTTGCCATTTGAAAGTTAAACAAGTACTTCAAATGTTAGTGCCGTAATGAGATTACACATAATAAAGAGCGAACAAAACAACATCCACAGAATACTTGAGCAAGTACGAAAATTAAAGACTTGCATGAATATTCAAATGAAAGTAAGACTCAAGCGATACTTGAGTAAAAAATTTGTTTTTATTTACAAGGACACGTCAAAATGATAAAGGTACAAAATGGAAAAAGAAACGAAAAGCTAAACTGCAGCGTCTCCGGAATCAGGAGGAAGAGAAATATCCACATCCCCGGGAGTAGTAGATGATTTCACCAATGGCTCAACATTTTCCCCAGCTTGGTCTTCGTCATCATCACCTTCCGATCCTTCTTTAGTTTTTGAAAACTCGGAACTAGAATCAAAATAACCTGGAGCGTCAGACTGCGCCGGGAGTCCATTTTTTGCAGCCAACTCAAGATATCTGGCCTTAGCAATTTCGGCATCAATGTCAATGATACCAGTCTTAGCCTCTTCCAAGGTTTTTATCCTCATGCTATACATGGAAAAAGTTGTTTCAACAATGAGGGAAGCCGCTCGACGCTTGAGTTCTTCTTTGAGTTGAGTAACTTCGGTGGAAATGTTTTCCTGGGCGGACCTAGCAGATTTGAGACTGACATCGAGCTCACGGACAGTTGAACTAAAGAGCCTATTATGCTCGATAGTTTTCCTATACTTCTCTTCTAGCTGGGCATGTTTAGCCATCACAGCAGCAAGCTCTTTACTTTTGGAGTTTAAGGCTGCTTCCAAATTAATCACTCTTTCAGCAAAGGCAGTCTCACGATCGGTTGCAGCAAGAACGACGTTCTAGACTTCTGCCCATTTAGCTTTGGCTTCATCAAATCTAAACCTCAGCGTCCCTATTTATTGGCTAAGGATTACCACTTCTTGCTCGCTCTGCTGCAAACGAGCCTCCAAAACAACGGCCTTGGTAGCCTTTGTTTCCAGTTCCGATAGGCGAAGAACAGTATGGTCCCGTTCCGCCAAAAGCTGATCCCGTTCAAAAGTAAGTTCTTCCTTCTCACGAATCAGCCTTTGAAGGCACTCAGAAGCAAGAAAGTTGGCCTGCAAAATAAGAAGAGGTAAAACTTAAAATACATCCATTCAAAAGTAGGAGAAATAATAGAGGAAGAAAGGAACATACCGTTGCGGCGTTATGCATAGCATTGTTCAACAAACTCTCTCTCGAGAGTGTCTGAATCTTTTCCCAATCCTTCTCTGAAGCCAAAGGCTTTAGGTAATTAGCAAGCTTCACCGGCCGGGATAGCAGGTTGCACCCAGTAGAGACTGAAAGAATAATGTTCCTCCTCCTTTGTGGATCTTCAGGTGGGGCAGTATAATTTTTTCCCAAATTCCCATAAATTGGGGACTGTGGAGGAGGGATACCTTCTTCATGGTTAGGTGCGGCCGATGGAAATGATGTAGCAACCGCTGTTGGAAGGGTGGATGAAGATGGAAATGATGTAGCAGTTGCTGGTGGTGGTGAAGGTGGAGATGAAGCTGATGGAGTTGAAGAGTGAGAAGCAGTTGAATCAAATGCAATGCTAGTTGTTTGATTCTCTCCAACCAAAGACATACCCGGTACTCAGCCTCGAAGTACCAGTTACAACAATTGGGGGCCAAAAGCGGGAGTTAGTATATTCAACTAAATCAAATTCTCCCCAAAGTGCTGAGACGTCATCGTCAGTTGGCGCAATTATCTCAATAGGTTGAGCATCCTGTTGAGATGATGGGGATCGTATCCTTCTATGTAAAGAAGCTCCCTCATCACTAGTACTTCATCATCGTCGATCATCACAGTGTCTATGACTGTCCCGGAAGAAAGACCAGTCATCATCGTCACCGGAGATGACTCGGGGGTATCAACCTTCACCCTCTTATTCTTTTCCCCGGCCGTAGATGAACGTCTTCTCTTTGGTTGCTTGTTCTCTGGTCGGGAACTCCGTGAAGAAACATCTACGCCGGAAGCAGACCTAGAGATGCCTATTTGAGTAAGTGCCTCCTGAATCAGCCTCGTCGCATTAGCATGGTCAACCAAAATATCCTCATCGGTGACATCAACAAAGCCCACAGGTAGACCTAATTTCGTGAACAATTCAGAAGGGTTCAACCAAGTTCTTCATATACAAAAAGTGGAAACAAGGTAAAATAAAGTTACCATGATTTTTGGCTGTATTTAAGGGACAACTCTTTCCATAAATGAGTTTGGGGCGTTGTGATGTCCAAGATCTTCTGAACCCACTGGTCAAAGCCTTCTACCACCATTGGGGTCCATCAAGTCGCTGTAACATACGAAGGTTGAAGGATCAGTACAGATATGAAAGAATATTTAGTAAGAGAAAGTGTATTAAAGGGAACTTATGAGAACGATTCCAAGCAACCGGAAAAGAAGTTGGAATAATGTCACCGGTGGCAACTATAACGAACCGTTCCATCCACCCACAATCATTGTCATCATTCATGCTAGTCAACAAAGCATGGTGTCCACGTTTACAGAGATTTATCATACCTCCCCGGAAAATCTCGGGGGAATAAAGGTTCATCATACAAGCTAATGATAGCTCTTTCCCAGTTTCTTGACACAGGCGTCAAAGGCAGGCAACCGTCCTCCATACTGAAGGGCTCACCTATGCTAAGCACACTTTAGTAGCTAAGGCAAATTCCGCAATCACGGGATCGAGCTCTCCGCTAAACAAAAACGCACCCAAAGTAAAGGGATACGTGAAAACTTATGTAAAACCTTCCTTGGGAAGGGTCACTTGCTCCGATAAATCAGGAGCAATAATATCTAACTCAGGGCAACTACAATCCTCCTTCACAGTAGGAATACTGGAAGGACGAATAGAAGAAGAGTACCTACTAACAGCCCACGTGCGAGGGTTAGCAGTAGGAAATTTCTCTTCAAAATCCTTTGAAGTACTAAGCCTTCTTGGGATGATGGAACCCACTGTTGGAGGAATGGAATCCTCGGTTTTGTTCTTTCCCTTTGAAGAACTAGCACGTTTTGAAGAGGAAGCCATTGGAATAGAAGGAAGAAAAATTTCTGGTTCGAAAAAGATAAAAGAAATGTTGGGAAATACAGATGCGAGTTAGAAGTTTGAGAAATTATGAAGTACATAAGAGGAGGATGATGCGTATAAGTAAAATTGTGGCAGCTAAATTCAGGGCATGATTACCTTGATAATCGGCAAAAGCTGTGCAGAATCGTGGGATGACGTATGTTCTGGGCATTAAATGCGGAGAGACGTGCGTCTAATCAACTGTCAGAAAACTTCAAAGGGAGTTATAATAATTCCCACCAAAAATGTGCTTTCTACCAACTTCCTGGTAATTCAAGATTGTGTCACCGTAAAGCCGGGGGACTATCTGTATAGGAAACAATACGACATGACATATGGTCACTTAAAGGAAGGACACGTGGAGCACAAGATGGGGATGGCCACCGAACATAGCTATTACACTTGTCACCGTAAGGAATAACGATCATAAAAGGAGTATTAAATGCTTTGCGCTCGGTAACATTTAATACAGAATATTTTGCAGCATTAAGGATGATGGCCCGTTACAAGGAATTTATCATTTATGTCTGTCGTTACATTTTTATCAATGACCCTCATAATTTACATTAAAGAAGGGAATGATCCTAGAACTTCCTTCCCTAGACATAGCTATAAATAGAGAGCTTAGTTATCATTATAAAAGACACGAATTTTCTGGTTAAATTACATTACATTCTATACAACGTTTTAATACAATTTTAGTTTTTCACTTTTGATCTCATCAATATCGTGCCCGGAAACCTTGTTCCCAGACTCATCCACTACGTCATTCCATCTACATTCTAAGGCGAAGTACTTTATATTTCATCAGTTATTTCATTATCATTTGGATCAAATTAATTCACTTATCTAGAAACCACGAACAAATTCAACTGTACCGTTTTACGGGTAAACACATATGAATTTTATTTCTGAGAGGGAGTTAATTCTTTCTATTTTGAGTTCCTATTTGTTCTTGAATTTGATCGTGTGAAACTACTCTCTACTGCGTGTGTGAGGGCACATAATTAAACAAAGGTAAGGTAAATTCTTTGACCTTTGTGTTAGAGTAAATGAGCAGGTTATGAAAAATGCGTGGTGTTTTTGAGTCAACACTTGAGGCGAGGATGTTACAGTATTGTGCTTAATCTGTTTTTATTATTCTTGGTGTGATGAGTTAGGAAAGTTGTTTAGAAAGGTCGTGTCTATATAAAGTATAGTTTGATTGCTCGAGGACGAGTAATGGTTTAAGTGTGGGGTGTTGATGGTAGGCTAGAAACCTATATTTTAGCCATATTTTGCTCTCTAATTACTACACTTTACTGGTGTTTGAGCTTAAATGATGGTGATTTGCACTTATTACATGTTTTATGCCTTGCAGAAAATAATTCCGAGTTAAGAAGATAATATGGAGCTAAATCGAATAATTTGGAGCTTTAAAGTCTGAGTAGATGTCCAAGGAATTAAACTGGTATCACGTTCGAATATTGAGGACCGAACACACATGTTAAAGATAGAGGAAAACCGTTTAAAGCCATTTAAATGGCCATCATGGCATGGTAACCAAAATGGGGGACAAGGTGACAATATGTCACCATATTCAATGTAGAAATTTAATTCCCCAAGACATGGTCCAATAGGACATTTGACCAACGTTAGGGATTTGCTTTGTTTAGGCAGAAATGCAATCATCTGATTTTGGGATTTATCCTTTATTTATTATATTTTATCAGTCAGTTTAAGAACTGCAATTTGATTAGAACTAATATTTAATCATGTTAGTTTCTTTGCTATTGAACTTGAAATTTGATACAAATAGTACATGATTCACTCAACGAGTGGTAAGGGTTGAGTGCCAATCACGTCCGACCCCAGTTTGGGGGCATGACAAGTTGGGTATCAGAGCAGCCAGATTTGAGAAATACTAGGGAGTCATGAGCCGTATATATTAGAGTCTCATTTATGGGTATGTTGTGCACCATACTTATATCTGGGAGGCAGCAAGACATGTTAGGAGAATTTCTTTTCTTTTACTCTTACATTGTGCGTTAGAGCTAAACGTTTCAGAATTCTAACACCCATTTATCTCTCTTTTCAGCACAAACAAGATGGTTAGAACAAGATCAATTTCATCCTCTTCTGCTAACAATGTTGAGATACCAGTTGCTAATCATCAAAAAGTAGCACTAGAGGTGCAAGCCGTAGCTGCAGTTAGAGGACGAGGCAGAGGTAGAGGAAAAGGTCAAAATACTAGGGGTAGAGGTGGAAATGCTAGAGGTAATCAGGCTCATGGTAGGGCATTTATACATGCACAAGTTCCACCTCAGCAGGTTGTTAATGATCGGGTACCACCACTTCAGCAGGATAATCGAATTGACAGAATTTTGGACTTTCTGGAATCCCTAGCCCCTCTGACTGGTGGTCGGGCTGCACATGTTCATGCTCCTCCTCAGGGCTCTCATGATTCAGATGAAGAAGTTATAGGATATGATTTTCAAGCTCCACTCGAGGTACCACCACCAGTTGTCCCTGCAAATATTGCCCAGACAGTGCAGTTACCAACATGAATTATTGATCCATATGCCTTTCTGAGATTAAACCCTCCTACTTATAATGGTACCGATAAACCAAATGAATCAACGTTATATTTGGAAGAGATAGAGGAAATGTTTGTTTCTTTGGGTTGTCTTGAAACACAAGCCACAAAGTTGATTGGATTTCGATTGGAGGGTGCAATAGGACAATGGTGGAGAGGTTACAAGAAGGCCAGAGATTCTATATTACCGCCACTTACTTGGCCCCAGTTCAAAAAAGCTTTCAGGGCCAAGTTTTTGCCTAGCAGTCAGATGGATGAGCTCCGACGTCAGTTCGAACATCTTAAACAGGGTACCATGTCAGTGACTGAATATGAGATGGAATTTACAAAAATGGCAGAGTATGCACCTAATTTGATATAGACAGAGAGAGAAAAAGTGAGAAGGTTCATTGAAGGCTTGAATCCACATATGGCAAAAGATATGACTTCACATCAGGATGACAAGACTTATCTTCAGGTTGTCAATATCACTACACGTAAGGAGGCTTTTGATAAAATTGCCAGGGAAGCTAGAGATAACAACAAGAAGTCTAGAACTACAAGTATTTATAGTGGATTTTTAGTTGGGGGTAATAACATGAATCATTCAGCTCACATTCAATCAATGGCTCACTCATCTCCTTATCCAGCTCTACTTAGACATGGCCAGCAGAGTAAGGGTCAGGCCCCTCAGGGGCAAAGTTCAACTATTCAGGGTCAATCTCGGTTCTCCTATCCTATATGTACTTCGTGCAGCAAAAGACATCCAGGAAAATGCCTTTTGGGTCAGAAAGGTTGTTTCACCTACCATGATCCGGGTCATATTAAGAGAGATTGTCCACTGCTTGGACAAACTCCGGGGAAAACTCCAATAAGACAGGAAACATCCATGGGTAATTCTATAGTTGCACCTCCTCCAGTTCGGGCATCTAATACTCAGACTAGGCGTGGTGACAATAGATGTGGAGCTCAGGGAGGAGGCGGACCAGCCGTATTCTATACAGTTCTAGATAGCCAGAATGCTGAGGCGTCTTACTGAGTTATTACAAGTATTCTCTCGGTTTGTGGTCGCCTTGCTTATGTATTAGTTGATCCTGGTTCAACTTTCTCCTATGCGTCTCCTTAGTTTTGTGCCAAGTTTGGAAAAGCACCAGAAAAATTAGAGGTTCCATTTGAGATTTCCACACCTATAAGGGAATCTGTTAAAGTTGAGTATATATTCAGAAACTGCATCATCACAGTTTAGGGCCGAGAAATATTAGCCGATTTGAACTTGTTAGATATGGTAGACTTTGATATCATAGCTGGCATGGACTGGTTATCTCCTTGTCATGCTACAGTTGATTGCCACGCGAAGACGGTTAAATCCTCATTTATTGGGGAATATCCAATTATAATTAGAGGTGAAGTGGGTAGGCCTGTGGGTAAGTTTATTTCTTACCTTAAGGATGGAAAACTAGTAAGCAACGGGTGTTTGGCGTATCTAGCACATGTGCGGGATATGAAAGTTGGCTCCCCAGTGCTTGAATCTGTACCGATTGTGAAAGAGTTTTCAGACGTATTCCCTGATGATCTCCCAGGGATACCACCAAATAGGGAGATTGAGTTTGGCATAGACACATTGCCAGGAACCCAACCAATCTAGATTCCTCCTTACAGAATGGCTCCATCTGAGCTAAATGAACTCAAGAAGAAGTTACAAGACCTCTTAGATAAGGGTTTTATTCGACCTAGTGTTTCACCCCGGGGTGCTCCAGTGTTGTTCGTGAAGAAAAAAGATGGTTCCTTACGGATGTGTATAGATTACCGCCAGCTGAATAAGGTTACTATCAAAAGTAAATATCCACTACCCAAGATAGACAACTTATTTGATAAGTTGCAGGGTGCCAGGTATTTCTCAAAAATAGATCTGAGATTGGGATACCATCAGTTAAAAATTAGGGAAGCAGACATCCCGAAAATAGCTTTCAGGACTCGGTATGGTCACTAAAAATTTTTAGTGATGTCTTTTGGTCTGACCAATGCACCAGCAACTTTTATGGACTTAATGAATAAAGTCTTCAAGTCTTTCTTAGATACCTTTGCCATAGTATTTATCGATGATATTTTGGTATATTCCCGTAGCCAGAAAGAGCATGAGAATCACTTGATAACAATTCTTCAAATACTCAAGGACCGTCAGTTTTATGCCAAATTTTCCAAATATGAATTTTGGCTCGATACAGTTATATTTTTGGGACACATGGTCTCAAAAGAAGACATTAGAGTAGACCCACAGAAAATAGAAGTAGTTAAGAGTTGTCATAGGCCGATGACCTCTACAAAGATTTGCAGTTTTCTAGGGTTGGCAGGTTACTACCGCCGCTTTGTAGAAGGGTTCTCTTCAGTAGCTTCCCCGTTGACAAAGTTAACTTAGAAAAATGTGAAGTTCCAATGGTCTGAAACTTGTGAGAAAAGTTTTCAAGAACTCAAGAACAGGTTAACTACAACCCCAATCCTGAATCTACCTACCCCTATAGGTAAATGTGTGATCTATTGTGATGCTTCCAGAGTAGGATTAGGATATATTCTTATGCAGAATGACAAGGTAATTGCTTATGCTTCTAGGTAGTTAAAGAATCATGAGAGAAATTATCCTGCCCACGATCTTGAGCTAGCAACAGTTATTTTTGGTCTAAAGATATGGCGTCACTACCTTTATGGAGAGCAATGTGACATTTATACAGATGACAAAAGTTTACAGTATATATTCAAGTAGAAAGAGTTGAATATGAGACAACGCAGGTGGTTGGAGTTGCTTAAAGATTATGATTGTAATATCCTTTACCATCCCGGCAAAGTGAATGTCGTTGCTGATCCTCTCAGCAGAAGATCCATGGGGAGTTTGACCAGGTTGTGTGTGGTCGAACGTCCAATAGTTAAGGAAGACCAACAAATAGCTAGACAAGGGGTTCATCTCGATGAGAAGTATGATGGAAGGTTGATAGCAAGTATGGGTGCTAAGTCTACTTTAGTAGTGCAAGTTAAATCCAAATAATTTGATGACCCTAGCTTTCTTAAGCTCAAGGAAGGTTTCCTCAGTGGCAAGATTAAGAATTTTGCACTTGATGGGAATGGTGTGATTAGACTTGATGGCCGTTTATGCGTGCTTAATGTAGAAGTTCTTCGAAGGGAAATTATGGTAGAAGCTCATAGCTCCAGATATTCAATACATCCAAGTTCTACCAAAATGTAATATTATTTGATGAATGTTTATTGGTGGAATAAGATGAAGCGAGATATTGCAGATTATGTATCACAATGCCTTAATTGTCAGCAAGTAAAAGCTGAACACCAGAGGCTAGGTGGCTTAGATCAAGTCATTGAAATACTAGAATGGAAATAGGAACGAATAAATATGGATTTTGTTGTTGGCTTGCCGCGAACTTTTAAGAAGCATGACTCCATTTGGGTCATAGTAGACCGACTCACTAAGTCAGCTCACTTTTTTCCAGTCAAAACAACCTACACGACACCCGAGTATGCATCATTATAAATAAAATAGATTATTTGGTTGCATGGTTCTCCCATGTCTATTATTTCTGACAGGGGTGCACAGTTTACTGCCCAGTTCTGGCAGAGTTTTCAGGAAGGTCTCGGTACCCGAGTTAATCTGAGTACAACTTTTTACCCTCAAACATACGGATAGGCCGAGAGGACAATTCATACTTTGGAAGAGATGTTACGATCCTGTGTTCTTGATTTTAAAGGAAACATGGATGGTTATCTACCTTTGATTGAGTTTGCATATAATAACAGTTATCAAGCAAGCATTCAGATGGCCCCATTCGAGGCCCTATATGGGAGGCAATGTCGTTCGCATGTAGGGTGGTTTTAGATAGGTGAAACGAAGCTTATATGGCCAAAGATAGTACATGACGCCTTGAAAAAGATGAAACTTATTCAAGAACGACTTAAAACAACTCAAAGCCGACAAAAGTCATACTCTGATATAAGACGTCGTGATCTTGAGTTCAAAGAGGGTGATTATATATTTTTAAATATGTCTCCAATGAAGGGTATCATGAGGTTTGGTAGAAAAGGGAAGCTTAGCCCAAGATATATAGGGCCTTATCCAATTCTTGAAAGGATTGGGCTTGTGGCGTATCGATTAACTTTACCTCCAGAGTTATCTTCTGTACATCCAGTTTTTCATGTGTCCATGCTAAGACAGTACTTTCACGACTCGATTCATGTACTTGATAGACAAGAGATAGAGGTAGATGATACTCTGACATATGAGGAGGTCCCTGTAGCTATAGTAGACAAGCATGTTCGTAGACTTCGAACCAAAGACGTTGCTTCAGTAAAAGTAATATGGAGCAACCACTCAGCTGAGGAAGCTATGTGGGATCCCGAGGAAGTCATAAATAAAAAGTATTCTTATTTGTTCGAGATTTCAGGTATATAATTCAATATAAGCTTTAAAATATTTAGATTGTCAAGTTATGTGATATTTGTATTTATAATGATATAAAATGGTTTTGGCGGGTATATGGGTGTGCGTTGATGTTGTATATTATTGGATTGAGTGGCGAGATGTGCAAAGTGTTATTGTTATTGGGTTGTTGGACAGGTTGAAAATTTTGGATAGCTCCAGTTACTGAGGAAACTCTGCCGATTGTTTTGGAAATTTTAGGAGTTAAGACAATTTTTGGCGTCCTAAGATCTTTCTTTTAGATTAAAAAAAACAATTATGACTCAACATTCGAGGACAAATGTTCTTAAGCGGGGGAGAATATAAAGCCCCATAAATTTCTAGCTTAAAATTTTAATAATCTCGGAGTTCATAATATAATTAAAGTGCTCGAAAGGTATAAGGACTTGCACGATTTAAGTGAAGTATTTGGGATAATATGCGTATAGGATATGAACTAATATGTTAGGACGAATACTTAAAAATAAACTAAGTTACCTGACTTTTAGTTGGAAAACAAAGTTGTTGAAATTTTCTAGTATCCGAGTGTATTAAATAATTTCTTATTAGTTAGTGTAATAAAGGATAAGTAGCCTATATATTAGTTTAAAATATGGTGAGAGAAGTCAAGTAAACAATTGGAAAGAAAGAAAAAATTGGAAAATTATTTATCTATGTCCCACGTGCCCACTGGCGAAAATTTTAAGAAAAATAAGTCCACTAAATTAGTGACAATTGTATGCCTCTTTCGCTGGCTACAAGAAAGAAAGAAAATAAAGTTTTTGTTTTATCAAGCTTGTTCACCGCAAGTCTGCAACTACTTGGGTTATCTTTGAGAGTTTGATTTCACGAGAATTTTAAAATCAAAAGTGGTAGATTGACTCTCATTCGGAGGTACCCATATACTTTTCTCTGGTAAAAATTATTTATCTACTATCAATTGAGATAAGTGTAGGATTTTAAGATTTGGATTTTTTTTAAAAATAAAATAAAAGGATTTTAAATGCTTGAGATTTATTCAATAATGTTATTACAATATAATAAGAGCCTTGGATGTATTTACTATAAATTTATTATCGGAATAATGATTACCCATTGCTGGGCAATGATGAAGTTTGGAAGGAAAAGAAAATAGAAAACTTCGTAGTTATAACTTGTTTTAATGAGTTGTGGGATTAAACATTACAAATCGATTTATTGAGTTATTACAGACTAATTAGTGTTTTAGAACTTAAGTGGAATTTTTCTAGAACAAGAGAATTGTGTATATAGTTGTATTCTTTGGACATGTATTAATTTAAGTTGAACCCAATTGTCATATAGTTAGAGAAATTGGTGACTTGGGATTACCTGGAAGATATATGGAGTCAAAGTTGAGCTTGTAATTGAGGTGAATTGAGGTTTACTTTCCTAGTAGGGAATTCCATTAGAACCCATGTGCTCCATATTCTAGATAAATCTAAGTCATGTCTTCTCGTGATCTAATACTCAGTTCACTTTATTTTTATTTAGTACGACCTTATATGTGACATGAATACATGCTTATGTGTATTACCAGTTGTTATGTGCCTTTATTTGTGATATTCATATTCAGTTTAATATTCATTTTCAACATTAATTCATGCACCAATGTGATCACATTCAGTAAGGAGAAGTGGCCAACTTCCCCCAGCGTGAGTGCCATGATGTCAGGGTTACCTACTCCATGTTCGCAGGTGCCAACTGTTTGTTGGAGAGATAGGCCGACACTCCCCCGTATGTGTTCCCAGATGCTCACATATGCAGGGCCATTATGCGCAATAATTTTCAGCAAAGCTATGTCTTAAAATATATATAACTCAGTTTCTATTTCAGATATCAGTTATGGAGTCAATTTCTACGTTAAGTTTCAGTTTTAGCTTATAGTTTAGCTTACAGTTTCAGTTTTCAGATTATTACTTGGTTGTAAAATTTTATATGATTTATGTATATCCCTTTTCTTTCTTATATTTTTCGGAAGGTCTCACTCCGCCTTTTTAGGAGGTAGCCTATGAGACTTACTGGGTATCCTTTGGTGGTACTTAGCCCGTTTGGGCCTGCTACGCCGTGTGGCAGGTATTGAGAAAGCAGGCAACAAGGCACGTGGCTAGAGGAGATATTCTAGATTCAGTTTACAGGCTCCGTTGATTCATTCCAATGGTAGCGAACCCTTTTCAGACTATTATTTATAACTTCTTCTTTTTTTACGTTTATTTTATTTTCGGGGATGCCCCCGTAGGCTATGTATTTTAAATTTTATTTTTCAGATTCTAGAGGCTCGTGACTTGTTAGTGGGTCAGTATTAAAATATTTTGGGATTTATCCTTTATTTGTTATATTTTATCAGTCAGCTTAAGAACTGCAATTTGATTAGAATTAATATTTAAGCATGTTAGTTTCTTTGCTATTGAACTTGAAGTTTGATATAAATAGTACATAGTTCACTTAACGAGTGGTAAGGGTTGAGTGCCAATCACGTCCCACCCCAGTTTGGGGGTGTGACAGTCGAATTCTTCACGGGGTATCTCAACGTTGCCAAAGAAAACATATTTTTAGCTTTTTAGATTTTCTTGCATATACATACAGTAGGATTATTGTTCACAACTTTTACACTTCAATTTTTGTATTCACGTCAACTTGAATCTGTGGCAAAAGTAAGTTTACTAGCTACTCTTAATCATAGGCTTTTATGCATTTCTTTTCAACGTATCTTTTATTTCAGTTTGTTGAAAAGAAAATTCGAAGACGTTAAACATTTTGAATATACCCTTTTATGTATTAAGGCTTGAGGGGTGCTTCAATTCCTTTTTTTTTTTTTTTGCGTGTGAAATGTATATATTGTTATAAGGACGTGTAATCAACTAAGTATTATTGCCAAAATAATATTTTTATCAAATATATTCTTTAGGCCATTCACATAATGTATTCCATTTATTCTTCATCATAAAAGACTGAGTGCAAACAAGACTAGAGGTCATACATGAACTACTTAAGCATGAATTCAATTAAACAAAAATATGTAATGTGTTGAATTTTTAATCATGCTCTCCAATAAATTTTAAACACTACAAAAACATGATCTGTGGAGATCAGGATATCTAATATTATTTTAATTTACACAAGTGTGAATATATTTCAAGGTAAATTTAATATGCAATGCCCCAAAACCAAACCAATGAGTTGTACGACGAAATAGTTTTTTCAAAATATTTTAATTAATAAAGTTTTAAATTTTAATACATTTTTATGTAGTTTTAAATATGTAATTTTATCTTGAATTCAAAGAAATATGTATACGGTCAAAACCGGATTTCGACCTTCGAATGATTAGTTAAGATTGGAACGTAATGGACCGAATGTCGTCTTCATAATATCGAAATGAGATCTGAAGCCAGGTTACCAAGCTCAAGTTTCGGGGACCAATTAAGTATCGAGCTCGAGTCCAAATCGAACTATAATGTGAGGTGGTGTCATCGAGCCTAAGAGCCAGAGACCAACCAATACCGAGCCTAAGTCAATACCGGTCCCCGAACCAATATCGAGCTCAAGCCAATATCGAGCTCTAAATCTGAAAATCGACCAATACGCAGTCAGATCAAGATCGAGCCAAGAGACAAGAGCCGTTACAGCCGCACTAAAGGAGAGAATCGTTGGACCTAGCTTCCCCACGTTGAGCTCCCGAGTATTTTAGATTACTTTCCTCAGAACCAAATATCCTACTTTGAAATAACGGAGGTTGGTCTTCGATTATAATATCTCTCAATTCTCTGCTTTTGAGCTGCCATTCTTACATGCGCCAAGTCCCTGCGTTCCTCGAGCAGTTCCAAGTTGATTAATATTGCTTTGTTGTTCGATTCTTCATCTGCCCAAAAATATCTCAAAGTGGGTTTGCCCACTTCCACCGGGGTTAAGGCTTCAACACCGTACACAAGGGAAAAAAGAGTTTCTCTTGTGTTCGATTTGGCTGTTGTTCGGTAGGCCCATAGAACTCTGGGAAACTCTTCGGGCCATTTGACTTTTGCTGCTTCCACCCTTTTCTTGAGGTTTTGAATAATCACTTTGTTTGTTCACTCTGCTTGACCATTTGCGCTTGGATGATAAGGAGAAGATGTGATCTTCTTTATCTTCAAATCTTCGAGGAACTTTGTAATTTTTGCACCGATAAACTGTGACCCATTGTCGCATGCTATCTTTTTTGGTATTCCGAACCTATAAATTATATTTTCCCACAGGAAATCCACCACTCTGTGTTCTCCGATCTTCTGATAAGGACCTGCTTCCACTCATGTAGAAAAATAGTCAGTCAGAATTGATCCCCACTATGTATTTTTAATTATATCTAAAGTTGGATCCCTCCACTATAAGAGAGATAGTTATTATTTCTGTAGAGAATCGAACATTAAGGCATTGATACATTCTCATATTATTGATATTCACAGAGAAAAACATACTGATATTTATATTGAAATTACCCTCTTGTGAGCTATATACATTGATTCATCTTGCTTGTTCATAAAATAGCTTTCTATTTCAATTTGGTTGGTATTTCATTCTTCATACAGCCAATACCCAATATATTTCTACTTACTTTCCGATTTGTGCCAAGTTGTACCACGTATCCTTAGAACTACGTATAAATTCAACTCTATCTGTTCTTCGGGTAAAAAGTTTGGCACCCACCGTGGGGCTAAGGATAACAATGGTTGTTTGGTACAAATCTCTACGAAACACACCATTTTATACTTGCTCTTGTAATTATCTTTAATTTCAGGTTACAAACGATGAATTCTCAATTAATGGCCCTACCTATCGACAACGAAGATGACCTTCAAGATGAGAACAACAACTTAACCTCCGAGGGTGGAAGGCCATTCGTCTATCCCGTTGGAGCTTGGGTAGAAGAGCCAATAGACATCAATTCACATGCGGCCATGGAGGCGAACCAACGTTCTGACCCTGAAAATAGCATTCATAGTGGAACTCGGTCTGCAGTTTGAAATACCCAAAATGCTGAGGAAAACAGAATCAGTTTGCGTATGATCTTCGAGATGCTGCAAGCTCAACAAGCAGTAATAGCTCAGTTGCAGATCCAAACAAAGGCACCGACCAGACTTGATCCCAGTCCACCCCAAGAAGTCACCCACAAAACGGGGCCAGCTATAGTAAGGTCAAATAAGCAAGAATCGGGGACTAATCCCGAAATTGTTAAGATGCTCGAAGAACTGACAAAACAAATAGTGTCAAGAGAAAGGAGGATCGAGGCAAACGACAAAAAAATGGAAACATATAACTCCAGGGTTGATCAGATCCCGGGGGCGCCACCGATATTTAAGGGCTTAGATTCCAATAAATTCATACAAAAGCCTTTCCCCCTGAGCGCGACTCCTAAATCGATCCCAAAGAAGTTTCGCATGCCCGAGATTCCTAAATATAATGGAATGACCGACCCCAATGAACATGCCACCTCTTACACATATTTTATCAAAGGGAACGATCTAGAGGACGATGAGATTGAATCTGTATTATTGAAAAAATTCGGTAAAACCCTGTCAAAGGGAGCAATGATATGGTATCATAATTTACCGTCTAACTCTATTGATTCTTTTGCTATGCCTGCAGATTCTTTCGTAAAAGTACATGCTGAGGCCATAAAGGTCGAGACTATTAAGTCGGACCTATTCAAGGTAAGACAAAAAAATAACGAGATGCTAAGAGAATTCGTATCTCGTTTCCAAATGGAGCGAATGGATCTACGACCAGTCACAGGCGATTGGGCTGTTCAAGATTTCACTCAAGTTCTAAAGGAACGAAGCTCGATGGCTGAAGCATAACCTGATCGAGTACCCAGCTATTACTTATGTAGATGTGCACAATCGGTATCAATCCAAAATAAGAGTCGAAGACGACCAGTTGGGTTCTGGGTTCGATATTAAAAAGGATATCGACCGAGAACCAAGGTCAAACAAGGATCGATACCGGCCATATAACGGAGATCGTATGTGTAGCAAACTTTCACGCAACCCCGTATGAGGCGAAAAGAGAAATGATCGAGGCCAAGGGTCTCAAGGGTTGATGAACATGAATGGGTTATACAGGCATACCGGACCTAAGGAAGCACCTCGGTTATCAGAGTATAACTTCAGCATCGATGCATCCGCTATTGTATCGGCTATCAGACGCATCAATAATACTAAATGGCCTCGACCTATGCAGACCGATCCTACCCAGAGGAATCCCAATCAAATGTGCGAATATCATGGCGCTCATGGCCACAAAATGAAAGATTGCAGACAACTAAGAGAGGAGGTAGCTCGGTTATTCAACAAAGGGCACCTTCGAGAAGTTTTAAGTGACAGAGCCAAAAACCATTTCAAAAACAGGAATTTTAATAGACAAAACGAATAAGAAGAGTCATAACACATCATCCACCTGATTATTGGTGGTATTGATACCCCTCAGGGGCCGGTGCTTAAACGCACTAAGATGTCGGTTGTAAGAGAAAAGTGATCCCCAACTCAGGATTACACCCCTGGAGGAACCTTGTCCTTTAATAACAAAGACGCGGAAGGAATCATGCAACCACATAATGATGCACTGGTAATATCTGTACTTATGAATAAAACTCAAGTTAAACATGTGTTTATTGTTCCAGGTAGTTCGGCCAACATCATTAGATCGAGGATCGTAGAGCAACTCGGTTTACAGGACCACGTCTTGCCCGCAACCTTGGTACTAAATGGATTCAATATGGCATGTGAAACTACTAAGGGCGAAATAATCTTGCCGGTTAACGTGGACGAAACTATCCAAAAAATGAAGTTCCACGTGATCAAAGGTGATATGAGATACAACGCCCTGTTCAGAAGGCTGTGGATCCACAATATAAGGGTTGTACCCTCGACCCTCCAAGTTCACAACATCAGAGGGAATCAGAACGGTCTACGGGAAGCAACCGGCCGCAAAAGAAATTTTTGCTGTCGATGAAGTGATTCCAATGTCATCATTATCATCAACAAAAGAATCAGATTCAAAGGTGGAATGGAATACCAATTAGCAATTACAAACGTCAGCTTCAACCCAATTAGAGAATCAGAAGACTGACAAAGATGATGAACATATGATCCCTCGATCTTTTGTGGTTCCCGATGATTCCGATGCCACCGAATCAACAATAGAAGAACTGGAGCAAGTCATACTAATCAAATATCTGTCCGAACGAAAGGTATACCTAAGCACGGGGTTAGATCCCGAGCTCAGGAAAAAGCTTATTCAATTTATTATAGCTAACATAGACTGTTTCGCTTGGTCCCATCTTGACATGATAGGGATCCCACCGGGAATCACCATTCATAAGCTAAGCTTGGACTCTAAATTCCACCCGGTAAAACAAAAAAGAAGGCCTTAGTCCTAGGTCAAACACGGCTTCATCAAAGACGAGGTAACCAAACTTCTTGAAATAGGGTCCATTCGGGAAGTAAAGTACCCCGAATGAATAGAAAATGTGGTGGTAGTCCTTAAAAAGGGGAACAAACTTGGAATGTGTATAGATTATAAAGACCTGAATAAAGCATGCCCTAAGGACTCTTTTACTTTCCTTAATATCGATCGTATGATCGATGCCACGACCGGCCACGAGACTCTCAGTTTTCTCGATACCTATTCCGAGTACAACCAAATACAAATGAACCAGGAGGATCAGGAAAAGACCTTATTTATCACTAAGTACGGGACCTACTATTATAATGTAATGTCATTTGGCCTAAAAAATACTGATGCAACTTACCAACGCCTAGTAAACAGAATGTTCGAAAAAAGAAATTAGAAAAATCAAAGGAAGTTTATATTGATGACATATTGGTTAAATCCCTACGAGTAGAGGACCATTTAAAGCATTTGCAGAAAACTTTCGACATACTAAGGGAGTACAATATGAAGCTCAATCCCGAAAAATGTGCTTGCGGGGTTGGCTCGGGCAAGTTTCTCGGTTTCATGGTGTCAAATCGAAGAATTGAAATTAATCCCAATAAAATCAAAGTAATCGAAGACATCACAGTGGTAGATAATGTAAAGGCCGTGAAAAGACTAACGAAACAGATAGCCACCTTGTGACGATTCATTTCGAATCCTCGGATAGGAGCGATCAATGTTTCTCTTTGCTTAAAAAGAAAAGCAATTTTGCATGGACTCTGAAATGTCAGCAGGCTTTGGAAGAGCTAAAACGATATCTATCAAGCCCTCCGTTGCTTCATACCCCGAAGGCAGACGAACAACTTTATCTGTATCTAGCTGTCTTAGAGGTAACGGTAAGTGGAGTCCTAATTCGAGAAGAAGGAGGTACACAATTCCCTATTTATTATGTCAGTCGAACTTTAGGTGAGGCCGAAACTAGATATCCACACTTAGAAAAATTAGCGCTTTCTTTAATAAAGGCATCTAGATGTCATGACCCAAAATCAACCGTCGTGATGGCGCCTATCATGGAACTAGGCCAGCCTCAACTCAACAACCCAACACCAACACCACTAAGTATGAAAACATTAACGAAAGCATTCAACATTTAAGAAAAACTATTTAAAGTATATGAAAATCCCAAAGCAATACAATCCAGCCCAAAACCAGGGTGTCACTAAGTACATGAGCGTCTAGATCAAAAATACAGTCCACTACAATGTCTAGAGATATAACTGAAAGTATGACAAAGATAAAGAAGGAGAGTTAAGGCACGCGAACGCCGTGCAGCTACCTTGATAGTCCCCCAAAACTCTAGCATCCTCAATCAGCAACCGCAGCTACGACCGGTATCATCTGGATCTGCACACGAGGTGTAGGGGGTAACGTGAGTACACCAACTCAGTAAGTAACAAGTCTACACTATGGACTGAAGGGTAGTAACGAACTCAACCGGTATAGATAAAATAGAAATAATTGAATAGAAACGTAAGCATGCTTTCAATTAAATAAGCAGCTCAAATAGTAAAGTGAAGCAGAACCGAACAGTGTAAAGAATATAACTCTGCTATCCCTACATGCCAATGCACATACTGTATGTGATGCACCATGATGTCAGCCTCATGTGCTCACACTCTCAAATGCTCAACCACTCGGTACTGTATATGGCCCATACAGTCCAGGGAAGATCCATCCCAGAACATATACATCACTGACTATAAGTCACCTAGTACCAAGGAAGGCCAATCCAGCCCTGTGGAGAAGATCCATCTCCAGGTATCAAGTACTTTAGACAAGATCCATGTCTAGGGAAGATCCATCCCTCAATAATATCAACCGCGCTCATTGGGGGTATGTTACAGATTCCGGAGGGGCTCCTACAGCCCAAGCGCTATCATAATCATCAATATAACCACTGCGGCGTGCAGTCCGATCCTATAACTGTCACTCATAACCAGGCACTCGGCCTCACTCAGTCATCAACCTCTGCAGTCTCACCACGGGCTCACAATGCCATGGAAACAACCTGGAACAATGATATGATGAATCAATAATTAACTGAGACCGAGGTATGATATAAAAATGCATGATCATGACTGAGTATGAAATAGTAAATGGAAACTAGTGAGATGGCAGCAAGAAATGATCGATACGGGTCTAAACAATACCGACACAAAGCCTAAACATAATATGTAGCATGATTTACAGTTCAACTACTTTATCACATGATGAAAACATGGATATCAATAGGATGGAGTCAATAAACGGTGCCATGGAATCACCCAGGTCACAATTCTCATGGTGCACGCCCGCAAGCCCGTCACTTGCATGTGCGTCACCTCAATACCAATCACATAACACATAACTTGGGGTTTCGAACTCTCAGAACCAAGTTTGAAAACGTTACTTACCTAGACTCAAGAAAAGTCCTACTCTGGAATGCCTTTGCCGCTGAAATCGGCCACCAAACGTCCCGAATCTAGCCACAAACAATACAATACGATCAATATACGCTAATGGAATGAATTCCACAAGAAAAACTACCAATTCAGACCAAAAACCTGAAATTGGCTCAAGTTTGGCCCCCGGGGCCTACGACTCGGAATCGGGTAAAACTCACAAATTACGAACACCCATTCACTCACGACTCCAACCATATTAGTTTCACTCAAATCCGGCTTCGAATCGACATTCAAATCCCAAAAATTGATTTTATGAAGTTTCTACAATTTCCCCCAAATTCCTACCTCAAAGTACTAATCAGATGATGAAATCATTGATATATTCATGTACATTAACCAAATTCGAGTTAGAATCACTTACCCCGATGAATTTCTTGAAAAACCCACGAAATATTGTCACAAACCGAGCTCCCTAGGTCCAAAATGTGAAATAATACCCTAAACCCCATTTATATAGTGCACCCTTTGAACTCCCACTTCGCGGTCCGTGAAATTCCAAGCGCGGCCGCGCCTCCCAGGTCCCGCGGTCGCGAAAAATATTGTGCAATCCGCTCAATTCTTTGGTGGCTGCACTTCTAGGCTTTAGTATTTTGGCTATAACTTTCTCTACAAATGTCCATATGATGACTTCTTCTCTTTTACGGAAACTAGACACAAAGAGATACAACTTTCATTTTTGAATCATCTCAAAATACCTTGTAGATCAAAAGATATAGGCTTTTGAAGTCAGACCGGCGAATCTGCAGAACCCCCTGGAGCACAGCCGCAGACAGAATTGTGCGGTCCGTGAAATTCCAAGCGCGGCTGCTAAATTCTGCTGCGGTCCGCACTCTTATGTGCAGTCCGCGCCCCTCCTTCTCCTCTGCATCCAAAAGTGTGCGATACGCACCCCCAAAAGTGCCAGAATAATATTAGAGTGCCAAAATGCCCGGACTCGCTCAAAATTCACCCCGAAACTCATCCGGAATTTTCCGGACACAAACCATATATGGATTTCAATCATAAAATATGCTACGGACCTGCTCACGCACTCAAAACACTGAAAAGAGGCCGCCTTGACCCGATATTGACCATGGCAAAACTCCCAAATTTCTTAACTTTATTAATCTCTCAACCAATGATCCAAACAAAATACACCCAAACCCCTCGGGACCTCAACCAAATATACCAACACGTACCATAACATAACACGGACCTACTCGAGGCCTCAAATAACATCAAAACGTCGAATCGCACCTCAAATCAAAATCTATGAACTTTGAACTTTCAAATTCTATATCTTGTGCCGAAACACATCACATCAATCCGGAATGACTTCAAATTTTGCACACAAGTCATAAATGACATAACGAAGCTATTTCAATTTCCAAAATTGGATTCCGACCTCGATATCAAAAAGTCAACTCCCCGGTCAAACTTCCAAACTTAACTTTCTATTTTAGCCATTTCAAGCCAAATTCTACTACGCACTTCCAAATAATCTTTCGGACACGCTCCTAAGTCCAAAATCATCATACAGAGTTGTTGGAATCATCAAAACTCTATTCCGGGGTCGTTTTCACATAAGTCAACATCTGGTCAACTATTTCAACTTAAGCTTCCAACATGAAATGCATTCTTCTAAGCTAACTACGAAATACCTTAAAATCAAAACTGACAATTCACACAAGTCATAATACCTCGTAGGAAGTTATTCAAGACTTCAAATAATTTAAAGGAGCGTAAATTCTCAAAACGATCGGTCGGGTCGTTACAATCTCCCCCACTTAAACATACGTTCGTCCTCGAACGTGCCAAGAGTTATTTCCAGGCCATCGCATCACTATTCCATCTACCACGCACATATCCGAGGTTGATCCCATGTCACCCTATTTTATATAGGCCTGACAACATAACACAACTGAAAATCATTAATTTAATCTTATCCCAAAACTTGGAGCCCAATTTCTAACACCGAGAATTCTTTCCAAGATCTAAATCTTACACACCGTATAAGTCTGAACAAGCTCTATCAAGCTATAGCCATAAATCCAGATATAATCACATTACATACTACACAACTCACATGCTCGCAACACCATTCCCGATCACAATCACAGTAATCACTCCAAACCAACCAAGTACAAATATTAAAACCTCGCATTCAACAGAACCTCATTCCAAAACCTTCGTACACTACCAATGATGAAAGAAACAATCAAAAACTCATAACCACTCATCAGATCAACTAACCATGGAGCTCTCTCGCCCCAACCAGAACCATAATCACTTTCTAAGTCGTTTCAATATTATACTCCCGAATGTACCTAATCAAACCTGATAGTACCTATTCTGGGTCCAATGACCTTATACTATTAAACACAACTATCCTATTGACATGCCACACCAATACAACTCAAGCCACAACTGCGCAACCTCATACCCAAAATGGAAGATGTCTCAAAGTAGAGAACCGTATTGTAAGTCCAACAAGCACTGCCATAATTGTAATACTATAAGCTCATTATATATAGTAGAACCAAGACACACAAATTTAATAACAGTAACCAGCTCTTCTAGAGCTCACATTAACATCACTCGCACGGACAACTCACGTGCTATGGTATCAATATCTGAAACCGTACGGACAACTCACGTGCCAATAACATAATCCATTTGGCATGGTCACAGGCCTTTAATTCAAGCATAACATACAGGAGCAATCAAATAAGTACACATGAACCATCGTAACTAATCACAACTCCAGTACTCGCTTGGCTATCACATTCTTCATTCACGATCTCCCCATGAGGAATACTTTCATAATTCTTTCGTGCCATATAGAAATAATTTGAATATTAGCAGTCTATCAACCGGGTGGGTACTGCAATATCGATGAACATCCGTAAGTCAAAACACAACGCGCCTTCTGAAACGCGCACTCTTCTCAGGAATTACCGAGCAGTTATAACATTCATTGAATTATCGAAAACTGGCCATGTTGTCCAACATTCGTTACCTTTTATTCAAGACTGAACTGTCACCTTGTACATGTAAATCCTAATCCCGCAAACACACCACATCTATTATGCCATCTGACAAGCACAAGAATATCATTATCAACTCTGAGTCACCAACAATTACATACCCAGTTAGTTAGAAACCTTCATCTTGCTTCCTTCTAGGAGGAAATCATGATACACAACACGTTTCCCACACCAGTAGAAAATATCCGGTTCAAACCATCAAGAACACTTTAAATTCCATCTTCACATAACCAAGTTATTAGAACTAAATTCCTCTGACTCGACCAAACCACGTAGGTCGCCAAAACCCAAAAATATTGCCACCAAAACATCTGTAGAGTCTCACCACATCATAATTACCCCTATAAATACCACAACTGAAACACACTCTAAAAATACCTTATTTGAGTCCAAGGTCGTTTCATTCACCTTCCTGATATCGAAATATAAAATCCATAATGATACACAAATATTCTACAAGTCTTGACACCATCCAACTTGAATCTCAGATTTTAGCCATAAACAAATCCGCCAAAAATTCTCAATTGTTACATATTGATCTCGAATCCATTAGAACTTTCTCGAGAGTCACCCCCTTTGTTCAAATCCACATTATAGCACCATCCAAACGGGACAGAAGACACGAGCCCCATTAGCACAACAACACTCAAAGAAGTAACTCTACTTTAATACCACATATCAAATTCATACTCCGTGCGCGCTACATCATTCACAAATAATAACTCACTCATCCCACGATTTTCATATACACATAAAGCGAAATATAACACGTATCCAAAAAATTTCCTTACTCGAGTCATTCTCAAACTCTACCTCTTCAAGTCATCACTGATTCCCAAGTATACTTCAGACCAAATAAAAATTTGACACAAAACCATGAATTGAATTGTCAAAAGCAGGCACCCCCACTTGGCTAAAAGCCATAGATTAAAATACTTGATAACTCACAATACCCATACTTTATTACTGCCTTAATACCGCAGTCAGTTCAATGAAAATTCTTCTGAAGCTCAAGACACACCAGTCATAAAATACCTCAATTATCCGCTAATCTCGCATTCATTCTCTTAACACTCAAGTCAACTTTCTCAACAAGATTCAAATTCAAGTCTCAACACATACACCCCGCTGGCAGAAAAGAAACTTTTTATTCGCATCATAAGGAACACACTTACATAAATTACTCCGCAGGAGATAGGCCCACTTGCTTAGTCTCAAATTGGCATCTTGTTATACCCTTTCGCAGCCACAATTACTATGAAATCACTTAATCTTTATGAGTCTAAACTCATTAACCAGACACGAGAATTAATTTGCCCTACAATTTAAAAACGTGAAGGATCTTTCAAAACATTCACACTCGAGATTGTATGTTACATCATACTCATCACAAAGCCATTCCACCGCTTATCGAGCCACAAATTCCACTCGTAGGGATATTACCGGACATAATGGTCCAAATGTACAAATTACAACTGAAGCTACCGAGCCTAAGCTGCGTTCTAAACCTAGCCTCAAGTCCTCCAGCCTAGCCCATCACCAAAACATAGAATACATATCTTGAACCTCGTTCATAGAATCACAAACCGGTGATGCACAACTGATACCGAGCGCTCATGTGCGCTTACGAATACATGGAAGGAATTCAAAGAGTTATGTTTCAAGCTGAATCAATTCCGCACGATAGAATACAAGAAATTGAAATTTTTCTAAGGGTTCGGCGACCTCTCGAAGATAAGTACAGACGTCTCCGTACCGATCCGCAAGACTCTACTAAACCTGCTCATGACTCGTGAGACGTATGCCACCTAAAGCTCTGATACCAGCTTGTCATGACCCAAAATCAACCGTCGTGATGGCGCCTATCGTGGAACTAGGCCAGCCTCAACTCAACAATCCAACACCAATAACATTAAGTATGAAAATGTTAACGGAAGGATTTAACATTTAAGAAAAACTGTTTAAAACATATGAAAATTCCAAAGCGATACAATCCAGCCCAAAACCAGGGTGTCACTAAGTTCATGAGCGTCTAGATCAGAAATACAGTCCACTACAGTGTCTAGAGATATAATTGAAAGTACGACAAAGATAAAGAAGGAGAGTCAAGGCCCATGAATACCGTGCAACTACCTTGATAGTCCCCCAAAACTCTAGGATCCTCAATCAGCAACCGCCGCTACGACCGGTATCATCTAGATCTGTACACGAGATGTAGGGGGTAACGTGAGTACACTAACTCAGTAAGTAACAAGTCCAAACTTTGGACTGAAAGGTAGTGACGAACTCAACCGGTACAGATAAAATAGAAATAATTGAACAGAAACGTAGGCATACTTTCAATTAAATATGCAACTCAAACAATAAAGTGAAGCAGAACCGAACAATGTAAAGAATATTACTCTGCTATCCCTACATGCTAATTCACATACTATATGTGATGTACCATTATGTCAGCCTCATGTGCTCATACTCTCAAATGCTCAACCAGTCGGTACTGTATATGGCCCATACGGCCCAGGGAAGATCCATCCCAAAACATATACATCACTGACTATAAGTCACCCAGTACAGAGGAAGGACAATCCAGCCCTGTGGAGAAGATCCATCTCCAGGTATCAAGTACTTCAGACAAGATCCATGTCCAGGGAAGATCCATCCCTTAATAATATCAACCGCGCTCACTGGGGGTGTGTTACAGACTCCGGAGGGGCTCCTATAGCCCAAGCGCTATCATAATCATCAATATAACCATTGCGGCGTGCAGCCCGTTCCCATAACTGTCACTCATAACCAGGCACTCGGCCTCACTCAGTCATCAACCTCTCCAATCTCACCATGGGCTCACAATGTCATGGAAACAACCCAGAACAATGATATGATGAATCAATAATTAACTGAGACCGAGGTATGATATAAAAATGCATGATCATGACTGAGTATGAAATAGTAAATGGAAACTAGTGAGATGACAACAAAAAACGACTGTTGCGCGTCTAAACAATACCGGCACAAAGCCTAAACATGATGTCTAGCATGATTTACAGTTCAACTAATTTATCACATGATGAAAACATGGATATCAATAGGATGGAGTCACTAAACAATGCCATGGAATCACCCAGGTCATAATTCTCATGGTGCACGCCCGCACGCCCGTCACTTGGCATGTGCGTCACCTCAATACCAATTACATAACACATAACGTGGGGTTTCGAACCCTTAGAACTAAGTTTGAAAGCGTTACTTACCTCAACTCAAGCAAAGTCCTACTCTGGAATGCCCTTGCCTCTCAAATCGGCCTCTAAACGTCCCGAATCTAGCCACAAGCAATACAATACGATCAATATACGCTAAGGGAATGAATTCCACAAGAAAACTACCCATTCGGACCAAAAACCCGAAATTGGCTCTAATTCGGCCCCCGGGTCCACGACTCAGAATTAGGTAAAAATCACAAATTACGAACACTCATTCACTCACGAGTCCAACCATACTAGTTTCACTCAAATCCGACTTCGAACCGACATTCAAATCCCAAATTTTTTTTTATGAAGTTTCTATAATTTTCCATAAATTTCCACCTCAAAGTACTAATCAGATGATGAAAACATTGATATATTCATGTATATTAACCAAATGCGAGTTAGAATCACTTACCCCGATGAATTTCTTAAAAAACCCACGACAAATCGCCACAAACCGAGCTCCCTAGGTCCAAAATGTGAAATAATACCCTAATCCCCATTTATATAGTGCACCCTCTGAACTCTCACTTCACGGTCCGCGAAATTCCAAGCGCGGCCGCGCCTCCCAGTTCCCACGGTCGCGAAAAAATAGTGCGATCAAGGAAATTCATGGTGGCTGCACTGCCAAGCTTTAGTATTTTGGCCATAACTTTCTCCACAGATGTCCAAATGATGACTTCTTTACCTTTATGGAAACTAGACACGAAGTACAATTTTCGTTTTAGAATCATCTTAAGATTCGTTGTAAATCATAAGATATACGCTTCCAAAATCGGACCGACGAATCTGCAGAACTCCCTGGAGCGCGGCCGCAGACAGAATTGTGCTATCCGTGAAATTCCAAGCACGACCGCAAAATTCTGCTGCGGTCCGCACTCTTATGTGCGGTCCGCGCCTCTTCTTTGCCTCAGCACCCAAAAATGTGCGGTCCATACCCCAAAAGTGCCAGAACAATATTAGAGTGCCGAAATGCCCGTATTCTCTCAAAATTCAACCTGAAGCTCATCCGGAACCTCCCGGACACAAACCATGTATGAATTTTAATCATAAAACATGCTACTGACCTACGCGTGCACTCAAAACACTGAAAAGAGGTTGCCTTGACCCGATATTGACCATGGCCAAACTCCCAAATTTCTTAACTTTATTAATCTCTCAACCAATGAGCCAAACAAAATACACCCAAACCCCTCGGGACCTCAACCAAATATACCAACATGTTCCATAACATAACACGGACCTACTCGAGGCCTCAAATAACATCAAAACGTCGAATCACACCTCAAATCAAAATTTATGAACTTTGAACTTTCAAATTCTATATCTTGTGCCGAAACACATCAAATCAATCCGGAATGACTTCAAATTTTGCACACAAGTCATAAATGACATAACGAAGCTATTCCAATTTCCAGAATCAGATTCCGACATCGATATCAAAAAGTCAACTCCCCGATCAAACTTCCAAACTTAACTTTCTATTTTTGCCATTTCAAGCTAAATTCTACTACGTACTTCCAAATAAATTTTCGGACACGCTCCTAAGTCCAAAATCACCATACGTTGCTATTGGAATCATCAAAACTTTATTCCGGGGTCGTTTACACATAAGTCAACATCTGCTCAACTATTTCATCTTAAACTTCCAACATAAAATTCATTCTTCTAAGCTAACTCCAAAATACCTTAAAACCAAAACCGACAATTTACACAAGTCATAATACCTCGTAGGAAGTTATTCAAGGCTTCAAATAGTTTAAAAGAGCGCAAATGCTCAAAACGACTGGTCGGGTCGTTAAACTAGGAAACTAAAACCATATTTCCAGTGCCATCTGATACATGTTGTAAAACTTATCCTCTACAAAATAGTTTACACAAACCTGAGCTTTCAGGTCGCTTGGCCAAATGGGCCATAGAGATCGGTGGGTACAACATCGAGTATCGACCTCGATCCACTATCAAATCTCAAATCTTAGCAAACTTCGTGGCTAACTTTACGTCGGCCTTTGTACCCAAGATTGAAAAAGAATTACTGATAAAATCGGGTACCTCTTTGGGAGTCTGGACCCACTTTACGGACGGTGCCTCGAACGCAAAGAGGTCCGGATTGGGCATCGTACTGAAATCGCCCACATGTAATATAGTTAGACAGTTTATTAAAACTACAAAATTGACTAACAATGAGGCCGAGTATGAGGCCGTGATTGCAGGTCTCGAACTAGCTAGAAGTTTAGGGCCCGAGGTCGTGGAGGCTAAATATGATTCCCTCCTTGTGGTAAATCAAGCCAATGGGACTTTTGAAGTTCGAGAAGATCGAATGCAGAGGTACTGGATAAATTACAAGTGACTCTACATCGATTCAAAGAATGGACATTGCAACATATACTTTGAGAGCAGAACAGTGAGGCCGACGCTCTTGGAACTTAGGTTCGTCGGTCGAGGATTACGAACTCAACTCGGGGAGTGTTGTACAACTCATGAAATCGGTAATCGAAGAACGTCATGCCGAGATAAACTCCACAAGTCTAACCTGGGATTGGAGAAACAAATATATAGAGTACTTCAAGAACGAGAAACTTCCATCGGATCCAAAGGAATCAAGAGCTCTACGCAAAAAAGCTGCACGGTTCACCTTGTCGAATGATGGAACACTGTTTACAAGGACCTTCGATGGTCCACTGGCAATATGTTTGGGACCGGGAGATACCAACTACATCCTACGTGAGATTCATGAGGGCACTTGTGGGAATCATTCCGGTGCCGATTCATTAGTCTACAAAATAATCAGAGCAGGATATTACTGGATTGATATGGATAAAGATAGAAGGGAGTTAGTTCAAAAATTCGACAAATGTCAAAGACATGCGCCATGATTCATCAACCCGGGGAACTCCTCTACTCAGTCCTATCTCCATGGCCTTTCATGAAATGGGGAATGGACATCGTCATCCCCCTCCCATCGGCCCCATGTAGGGCTCAATTTATTTTGTTTATGACTGATTATTTCTTTAAATGGGTTGAAGCACAGACTTTTGAGAAAGTCAGAGAAAAGGAGGTGATAGACTTCATTTGGGACCACATCATATATTGGTTAGGGATGCCATCCGAGATTATATGTCACAATGGAAAGCAATTCGTTAGAAGCAAAGTAACCAAATTCTCGAAGACCACAAAATCAAAAGGATCCTATCAACACTTTATCATCCCAGCGGGAACGGACAGGCTGAATCGACCAACAAAACCATCATCCAAAATCTTAAAAAAAGATTAACCAACGCTAAAGGAAAATGGAGAGAAATACTACCCGAAGTCCTATGGGCATACCTCACAACATCGAAATCGAGTACCGGAGGGACACCATTCTCGTTGGTTTATGGCGCCGAAGCTTTTATCCTGGTTGAGGTTGGAAAACCTAGCATCAGGTTTTGATATGCAACAAATGAGTCGAATAACGAGATGATGAACATGAGCCTAGAATTATTGGACGAAAAATGAGAAGCGACCCTCATCTGATTAGCCGCTCAAAAACAACGGATCGAAAGGTATTATAATTGAAGAACCAATCTTTGATATTTTAAAATCGGGGACTTAGTGCTAAGGAAAGTTACCCTCAACACCCGAAATCCAAATGTAGGAAAACTGGGTCCTAACTGGGAAGGACCGTATCAGGTTCTCGAAATCGTCAGTAAAGGATCCTACAAGCTCGGTGTGATAAACGGCAAACAACTACCAAACAATTGGAATGTGTCGCACCTAAAACGATTCTAATGCTAAGGTACGACCCTCCCATGTTCATTCATATTTCGAAACTAACCCTTGCAGGGGTTCGACCAGGAACAAGGATGGATTATTCAACCCGAAGCCTTTAGGCCTGAAAGTACATGTTGCACTCTTTTTCCCTTAGACCGGTTTTATCCCAAATGGGTTTTTCAGCAAGGTTTTTAATGAGGCAACCATTGATCCTGCTAATTTAGAACAATTCAACAGTATCCAAGGCCTCTTTACAATCAACCTCGGATACTGGGGGAATTACCCTCAAATATATCAAGTTCGATCATCAAGTTCGATGCAAGGAAGTTACTACATGACAACAAGGTTTCGATAGGAAAAATTGTGAGAGCCAAATGGTCAAAATGAACCATGCTCATGCAGTTTGCTCGATCCCTGGTACCAAACATGAACACATGTATAATGATAAAGAGAAATTTCTTCTTTACCAATATCTCATATCTCAGAATCCATCCTCTACTTTGTGATCTATTATGCAAACAAGCTTAAGGGCCGATCATTACCCCATAAATCGGGGCCTGCCAACCGAAAAATCAATGAGATCCAGCCCCACATAAACCTACGGGCTACATTACTTCGATTTCGAGCAATCACTCACTCGACTACTAAGCCTACGAGCTACATTACTTAGAGTTCGAGCAAACACTCACTCGACTATTAAGCCTAAGGGCTACTCTTACTTTGAGTTCGAGTAAGCTCCCACTCGACCATAAAGCCTACGGGATACATTACTTTGAGTTCGAGCAAATACTCACTCAACTATTAAGCCAAAGGTCTACTCTTACTTCGAGTTCGAGCAAGCACTCACTCGACTACTAAGCCTACGGGATACATTACTTCGAGTTCGAGCAATCATTTACTCGACTATTAAGCCTACGGGCTACTCTTACTTTGAGTTCAAGAAATCACTCACTCGACTATTAAGCCTACGGGATACATTACTTCAAGTTTGAGCAAACACGCACTCGACTATTAAGCCTAAGGGCTACTCTTACTTCGAGTTCGAGCAAGCTCTCACTCGACCATAAAGCCTACGGGCTACATTACTACAAGTTCGAGCAATCACTCCCTCGACCATAAAAGCCTACGAGCTACATTACTTCGAGTTCGAGCAAGCACTCACTAGACTACTAAGCCTACGGGCTGCATTACTCCGATTTCGCAATCACTCACTCGACTATTAAGCCTACGGGCTACTCTTACTTCGAGTTCAAGCAATTACTCACTCAACTATTAAGCCTACAGGCTACATTACTTCGAGTTTGAGAAAATACTCACTCGAATATTAAGCCTAAGGGCAACTCTTACTTCGAGTTCAAGCAAGCTCTCACTCGACCATAAAGCCTAAGGGCTACATTACTTCGAGTTCGAGCAATCACTCACTCGACCATAAAAGCCTACGGGCTACATCACTTCGAGTTCGAGCAATCACTCAGTCGACTATTAAGCCTAAGGGCTACTCTTACTTTGAGTTCGAGCAAGCACTCACTCGACTACTAAGCCTACATGCTACATTACTTCGAGTTCCAATCATTCACTCGACCATAAAAGCCTACGGGGTACATCATTTCGAGTTCGAGCAATCATTCACTCGACTATTAAGCCTAAGGGCTACTCTTACTTCGAGTTCGAGCAAGCACTCACTCGACTACTAAGCCTACATGCTACATTACTTTGAGTTCGAGCAAGCACTCACTCGACTACTAAGCCTACATGCTACATTACTTCGAGTTCCAATCATTCACTCGACCATAAAAGCCTACGGGGTACATCATTTCGAGTTCGAGCAATCATTCACTCGACTATTAAGCCTAAGGGCTACTCTTACTTCGAGTTCGAGCAAGCACTCACTCGACTACTAAGCCTACATGCTACATTACTTTGAGTTCGAGCAAACACTTACTAGACTATTAAGCCTAAGGTCTACTCTTACTTCGAGTTCGAGCAAGCGCTCACTGGGTTATAAAGAATACAAGGTCCGACTTCGATCAAATTGCCTAAGGCCTCGAACTTATGAAAACTTTCATAAGGCATGAATGAAACAAAATCTTTACAAGGTATAAAATGAAACAAAGACAAGTCGGGACAGGAAAAGATCTTCATATATATGAGTATTTACAAGGTCCAATCGATACCCTATACAAAAAGATCAAAAATAAAAAACCCCTAAGGTTTCTGATTATCTCTAGGAGCAATCTCTTCTCCATCGAGCTTCTCCCTGCTCTCAAACCCACTCTTGCTCTCATCATCATCATCATCATCGGAAGCCAGGGCTCTAGCATTGGCTTCAAGCTCTTTAGCCTTTTTTTAATCTCTTCAGTAAGATCGAAACCTCGAGCATGGATTTCCTCGAGGGTTTCCATACGAGATTGGCATTTGGGGAGTTCAACAATCCAATATAATCGAGTTTGAACGGTGTCAGCTACCTCTCTCACTTGTACTTGAGCAGCTTCGGCATCAACTTGATAGACGGCCACGAATGTATCCGCCTCGCCCTATGCTTTTTCAGCTTCAGATTTGGCCTTGGCAAGTTCGGAAGCCAACCGAGCCTCGAGCTCCTTTATTTTTCTTGCTTGAACCGAGCTCGTCTCCTTCATATCTTGAAGTGGACTTTCGGCCGATTATAAGTGGGCTCGAGCAGCCTCTTTCTCTGCAGCAAGGCAGTCCATACCTTCTTTCCACCCCAAGGTCTTCGCTTTTATTATATCGACCTCCTCACGGAGCTGCCCGATCATCTCGAGCTTCTACTGCAGCTGTGAGATCAAAATATTAGCCTTTGATACCGAATTGAACCCATGAGTTTTTAAGGTTTTCATTACTGCTCGGCCAGATCGGTTTGATCTTGGTGAGCCTTGGTCAACTCGGCTCGGAGGTCCTTGGTCTCCTCTTCTCTTTGCTCACAAAAAAGTCTGAGGGCATTCCTCTCCCCCTTGTATGTTCGGAGGTCAGCCTTGTACCGACTCAGATCAGCTCGGGAACGAGAACATGCTTCCCGATGAAGCGCTGGGGCCTACGCAGATAGAAAAAAAGTTAGAAGAGGAAAACAAACACAGATAATACCAACCAAGAGAGTTAAGGCTTACCCGATTCAGAGCTCGCTGCACTTCGTTAAAAAGGCCTAATGCCTCACCCATCCTTCCTCGAGACTTCCAAATCGCGTAGGCCGGTAGCATCTTCGACCCCAGTAAAATAATCACGAAAGGGATCTTCCCTTCCGTGGCCTCCTTCGATAGAAAGGGTCTTCAAGACCCGAGCCTCTTAAAGCATTTCCTCAGAAAACGAGGGGAGCAGTGTGGAGCCTCTAATTTCTATTGCTACAAGTGAATCAATTGGGGCGTTCTCTCCATTTCGAGGGGACTCGAGACCAGACCCCGCAGTCGTACCCACCATTGGTTCATTATGGTGGGATGTAGCCTCGATCTTCGATGACTCAGGGACTTCGACCAATTCTCTTCCCAAGACTCCCTCATCACAAAATAGAATCTTTGCGGCCCGCATCAATTCACTAGCCTTTGGAGCTTCAGCATTTTTCTTCACTTGGGCCACCAGTATGGACCCATCATTTTCTTCTTCCTCTTCGTCTTCATCCCTCAGACGTCGAACTGACTCTTTGGTAAAAGAGACGTTGTTCTTCCTCGGCTTACGAGCCGTCTTTGCCTTAAGTGTTGGATCCTCGGAGGTAGAGGTCCTTCTTCTTTTGTTATCCTTCGTCGGTTTTGGAACCAGGGTGTCACGACCCAATTTCCACTTCGTATGACGTCGTGACGGCACCTAGTCTCTATGAGTAGATAAGCCTAACATTTGTGAAATAATGAAATGAAAACATGAATTAAACAACTAACTATTCAAAATACATAGTAATCCCAAAGCTCGCAACATCATAAGTCACAAGCTACAGAAGAAAACTAGTATATCTATACACCAGAGTCTAATAATAGAAGTAAGGAAGATAAATGACATAAGAGGGAATAGAGGGGGACTCCGAGGTCTGCGGATGCGGCAGATATACCTTGAAGTCTCCGTACAGCAGCAAGCACTCTCAGCTAGTAGCGGGGCTGATAATAAGTACTTGGATCTGCACACAAAACATGTGCAGAAGAGTAGCATGAGTACACCACAATCGGTACCATGTAAGTTCCAAGCCTAACCTCGGTAGAGTAGTGACAAGGTCTGGTCTGGGCCCTGCTGGAATATCATAATGAAGCAAGGCAAAAAGTAAATATCGCAGTAAAATAAAGACTGAAATTTAACAAGAAAAAATTCATAGAAGGTAACAACTCAATACACAGAAATACAACAGGGGATCTCTCGAGATACCGTCTCATAGTCCCAAACATAAATGTGTAGGGGGATCTCCCGGAATACCGTTCCTTAGTCTCAAAGTAAATATGCAAGATAGGGGGATCTCCCGGAATACCGTTCTGTAGTCCCAAAGTAAATATGCAGTACATGGGGATCTCCCGGAATACCGTTCCGTAGTCCCAAAATAAATATGCAGCGCAAACAATAAAAATACAACTACATCACGAAATCTTACGATTTAGACTAAGTACCAGTCAAGGATGAAGCAGGAAAATCACTAAGCATGCTGTACATAGTTCACATAAACAGATAAGACACGTAGACATGCTGTATTAGACTAAACAGGATAGCTACACATATTAGAATAACTCAATTAAGAATGAAAATAGATTAATACTCATTAAAATGTTATAACTCAAGAAAAGGAAAACAAGTTGCTGCTCAGCAAACAAATCGGGGTTTTTCCATAACTAGCCCGTGTACGTACTCGTCACCTCACGTACACGGCGCTCACATATCACAATAGTTCCAAATCTTAAGAGGGTTTCTCCCATAGAAAGTTAGGCAAGCCACTTACCACGAAGCAAGCTTAATCAATCGGTCACAATGCCTTTCCCACGAATATTTGGCTCTGAATGGCCCAAATATACCCAAAAGCAATTACATATCATAAATACAATCATAATAGACTCATCTAATTAATAAAATCAATACTTTACCAAAAATTCCAAAATTCGTCCTAAAACGTCGAACCGGGCCCACGTCTCGGAATCGGATAAAAGTCAAAAAATCCGAAAGCCTATTCTCTCACGAGTCTAACCATATCAAATTTACTAAAATCTGACACCAAATGATCCTTCAATTCCACAATTCAAACTTTCCAAATCCCTAGCCTCAAACTCCCAAATTCCACATTAAATACACCCAACTAGGTGAAACAATAAATGAGGAAGCAAGATTATTGATCAAAAATAAGCACAAGGGACTTACCTCAAGAAATACCTCGAAAATGCTCTCAAACATCGCCCTAAACTGAGTTTGCAATGTCCAAAATGACAAAAATCACGAAGCCCTTCAGTTTTAAACACTGCCCAGGCATTTCTGCACCTGCGGAGCCTGGGCTTGCACCTGCGCGCCCGCTGGTGCGAAAAATGTGGGCGCACCTGCGAAAACAACTAACCTTGGCTGCCTCTGCTTCTGCGACCACTGGTCCGCATCTGCGCTATCGCAGGTGCGGAGAAACCATCACACTTGCGACCTCTGCTGATCTCCACCCCTTCCGCAGGTGCGATCATACCAGCAAAAGACCAAACTTCAGAAATTTCTCAAGTTCCATTCCAAATTTGTTAACCACCTGAAACTCATCCGAGGCTCCCGGGACCTCAACCAAACATACCAACTAATCCTAAAATACCATACGAACTTAGTCGATCCCTCAAACCACATCAAAAATGCTAAAATCATAAATCATCCTCCGATTCAAACTTAAAGAACTTGAAACTTCTAAATTCGACAACCGGGGACGAAACCAACCAAACCACGTCCGATTGGCCCCAAATTTTGCACAAAAATCATATTCAACATTACGAACCTACTCCAACTTCCGGAATCGAAATCCGACCCCAATATCAAAAAGTCCACTATTGGTCAAAATCTCCAAAAATTTGACTTTCGCCATTTCAAGCCTAAATAAGCTACGGACCTCCAAAACACAATCCGGACATGCCCCTAAGTCCAAAATCACCTAACGAAGATAATAGAACCGATGAAATTCCATTCCAGAGTCGTCTTCACATAGTTCTAACTACGGTCCAAATCCTAAGGCTTAAACTCCCTTTTTAGGGACTAAATGTCCCGGAACACTCCAAAAACCAAAACGAAGACTCCCGACAAGTCACAATAGCAAAAATAGATGTGGAGAAACAATAAATAGGGGATCGGGGCTATTACTTTCAAAAGGACCGGCCGGGTCGTTACATCCTCCCCTCTTAAAACAGTCGTTCATCCTCGAACGAGCATAGAGACATACCTGAAGTGGTGAGAAGATAAGGATAAATGCTGCGCATATCCTGCTCGGTCTTCCAAGTCTCCTCCTCGACCAGCTGTCCCCTCAATTGAACCTTCACAGAAGCAATGTTCTTTGATCTTAGCTTTCTGACCTGCCTGTCTAAAATAGCCACTGGCTCCTCAACATAAGATAGATCCTTGTCCAATTGGACTGAGATGAAATCCAATACATGAGCCAGATCACCGTGATACTTCCAGAGCATAGAAACGTGGAACACTGGATGAACTCCTGCTAGGATGGGAGGTAAGGCAAGCTCGTAAGCAACTTCCCCAACTCGCCGCAACACCTCAGAGGGACCAATAAACCTTGGGCTCAGCTTGCCTCTCTTTCCGAACCTCATAACGCCTTCATAGGTGAAAACCAGAGCAAGACCCGCTCTCTAATCATGAATGCAACATCGCGAACCTTTTGATCCATATAACTCTTATGTATGGACTGGGCTATGCGAAGTCTATCCTAAACCAACTTAGCCTTCTCCAAGGCATCCTGAACCAAGTCCGTACCCAATAATCTAGCCTTGCCCGGCTCAAACCACCCACTGGGGACTGACACCGCCTACCATACAGAGCCTCATACGGTTCTATCTGAATGCTGGACTAATAACTATTTTTGTAGGAAAACGCCGCAAGTGGCAAAAACTGGTCCCAAGCACCGCCAAAATCTATCACACAAGTGCAGAGCATATCCTTAGTATCTGAATAGTGCGCTCGGACTGTCCATCCGTCTAAGGGTAAAATGTTGTGCTTAACTCAACCCGAGTACCCAACCCATACTGTACAGCTCTCCAGAACCGTAATGTAAATTGCGTACCCCGGTCAGAGATAATAGATACTGGTATGCCATCAAGCCTGCCGATCTCACGGATGTAGATTCGAGCTAGCTGCTCAGAAGAATATGTAGTCATCACAGAAATGAAATGAGCTGACTTGGTCAGCCTATCTACAATCACCCAAACTGCATCAAACTTCCGCTGAGTTTGTGAGAGACCAACAATGAAATCTATAGTGATCCGCTCCTATTTCCACTCTGGAATCTCTAATTTTTGAAGCAATCCACCTAGCCGCTGATGCTCATACTTTACATGCTGGCAATTCAGACACCAAGCTACATATTCTACTATGTCCTTTTTCATTCTCCTCCACCAGTAATGTATTCACAAGTCTTGATACATCTTTGCAGCACTCGGATGAATAGAGTACTGCCGAACTGTGAGCCTCCTGGAGAATCAACTCACGCAAACCGTCCACATTAGGCACACATAGCCTGCCCTGCACCCTCAATGCACCATCATCCCCAATAGTGACCTCNTGTGAGAGACCAACAATGAAATCTATAGTGATCCGCTCCTATTTCCACTCTGGAATCTCTAATTTTTGAAGCAATCCACCTAGCCGCTGATGCTCATACTTTACATGCTGGCAATTCAGACACCAAGCTACATATTCTACTATGTCCTTTTTCATTCTCCTCCACCAGTAATGTATTCACAAGTCTTGATACATCTTTGCAGCACTCGGATGAATAGAGTACTGCCGAACTGTGAGCCTCCTGGAGAATCAACTCACGCAAACCGTCCACATTAGGCACACATAGCCT
>AWOL01S0048035.1:0-63451 GCA_000715115.1 Nicotiana otophora
GTACGCCAGGTTAGGTGAGGCACCGGGTGCTGGTCTCGCTCCTAGGTTCGGGGTGTGACACAAACAATCTGAAATGCACACACTCCTGAGTCAACTTGGTCAATGGAGCTGCAATAGATAGAAATCCCTCAACAAAGCAGTGATAGTAACCTGTCAAACACAAGAAACTCCAGATCTCTGTAGCTGAAGTAGGTCTAGGATAACACTTGTTCTACATCTTATTTGATATTTTGCTCTTATTCTTTAGTTGAAGTTGTTGCCTCTTTCATTGTTACATGTTGTATCTTCCATTGTTGATATATCATTAGTTGAAGTCATTGTTACATGTTATCTCTTTCATTGTTGATTATCCTTATTTGAAGTCATTGATACATGTTATCTCTTCCATTGTGAGTTATTCTTATTTAATATCGTGCTTACACATTATCTCTCTCATTGTTGAGTTATTGGTGTTGAAGTTGTAAAAGACGTTATCACATTGAGGCGAAGTTTTTAATTGTTGAGATATTCTTCTTGTTGAGAAATTTACATTCATTATTATTGTTGATATTCTCATACACATTATGGTTGAACCATGGGCTATTATTGTGAACACATTGATATTGTTGATTATTGGCAAGTTGTGACATATGGGCCCTTGTGGTGCGAGTTGGTATTGTGATGTGATATTGATGCGCATGCGGCGGTATATAAGGTTAAGGGCTAATGTGCATGCGATGACATAAGGTGGGACTTATGTGCGTGTTGCTTGTAAGGGAATTACTTGAAGCCGCGCGACGTCATAAGGTGGGCTAAAATGCGTGTAGCTATTTCTGGAAAATTATTTTTCAAAATTATTTAAATGTTAGTCTCACACGGCCGCATAAGGAAAGATTGTGATTGAAATCGAGAAATGTGAATACGAGGTGGTATCTTGGTTGTGATTCTTATTGTATACGATGCGATACCTCGGTTGTGATTCTTGTTGTGTACGAGGCGGTACATCATCCATGATTCTTGTTGTTTATCTCATGTTGTAAAGAGTTATTGGTGAAATACTTCTTGTTGCTTTTATTCTTCCTTGTCTTATCAGTTTGGATCCGTATTTGACTTTGGTGGTTCTCTTTAATTGCTTCCTTTATGTTATCTCTATGCTTATAGTTCCGGTATTAGTTTATGTTATTAACTTGTTTCGTATCATTATTTCTCCGGCTTCCATTATTTCTCATTATTATGTTTTCATACTGTTTATCATGTCCCAGTAGGTGTCTTGACCTGGCCTCGTCACTATTCTACCGAGGTCAGGCTTGATACTTAGTGGGTATCATTGTGGTGTACTCATACTACGCTTCTGCATATCTTTTTTGCAGATCCAGGTATGTATGCCCGTGCTGGACACTAGAGGTTGATTGAGTAGCTGCTTTTGGAGACTTCAAGGTATGCCTACTCGACGTCTGCAGGCCTCAGAGTCAACTTCTATTTTAGAAATTCTACTGTTTATTTCTTATTTCAAACAATATTGTATTTCGAGACTATTAGTACTTTCTTGTAGAGCTTATGACTCTGTTCCACTAGGTTTTGAGGGAAAGTGTTGGCTATTGTACTATTGAGTTTATTTTAATAGTGTGAAGGTTTAATTTGAAGTTTTAGTAGTATTTCCGCTATTTCTTTATGCATGTTAGGCTTACCTAGTCGTAGAGACTAGGTTCCATCACGACATCCTACGGTGGAAAATTAGGGTCGTAACAGGAGCAGAAGAGATTGGAGAGGTTCGGGAGGCTTAAGCCTCCAGAGTTCAGAAGGGAGGAGTCAGAGAATGCTTGGGATTTCCTAGACCGGTGTCAGTGGATTCTTCGCACAATGAGTATATTGGAGACCAGTGGAGTTGCATTTACCACTTTTCAGCTGACAGGGGCAGCCTACAAATGGTGATAGACCTATGAGTTGAGCAGGCTAGTTGGCGCAATGCCACTTTCATGGCATCAGTTCTCCATTCTCTTTTAGAGAATTGTATCCCACAGACTCGTAGGGAGGAGCTGTTAGAGATTTTGAGCTGCTACGCCAGGGAGATATGACTGTGATCCGATTCGCAGATTTGGCCCGTCATGCTATATGGTTTGTTCCTACAGAGAGAGAGAAAGGATCATGAGGTTCATGGATGGCCTCAGCTATGGATGTTGACGGCCAATTTTGATCCTCCTTTTTAAAATATATTTATTTATACTTAATAATTTACGCTGAATATTTTGAAAGTATTTTTATCAATAAAAACTTATTTTACATAATAAACTAGGTATTAGTAGTTTTGAAATTAATAACTTAGTATCAGTATTATGTAAATATACTTATCATATTTAGATTATTAAAATAAAATATACAAGATAGGTTTTATAATTAATTTAGCGAATTATTTCTCAATTTTAGTGAGATAGGTCACTATGTTAATAATTTGAAGTTAGTGTCGAAATTTAGAAGATAAAGTATTTTATAAATAATTACAATAATTAGTAGTATATTTGATAACTATAATTTTACTACATTTTATTATAAATTAATTATGTTTAATTAAATCAATTTTAAAGGGGTTAAAACTAAAAAGGCTACAATTGCAATTCCTAATTAAAACACAAGATGGTCATCTATTAAATTTATTTTGGCCCAAAGACAAGCCCATCCGCCCCCCTTTACTCTTCTTCCCTCATCTCTGTCAAACCCACAGACCCATTAATCACCCCAAACCTTGCACTAATTAGTGCAAGGTCACAAATTAATCGGAGAATCTTGCCTTTTATCTTCCCTAGCCACGAAACCCGCCGATACCTTCCCCGTTTCGTCATTTCACTTCAAAATCCCTCAAATCAGAACCCTAACCTTCAAAGACGAAACCTCAATTCACCATCGATCTTTCAAATCCATGGCATGCATGGCCATCCGTAATGTCTCTGTACTACAAAACTCATCACTCTCTTTCAATTCTCATCATTTAATCTCAGAAGCCCTAATGTCAATGTCATAAACCTAACTATGAAATCTCAAATCGTCTGAGATTTTCTTGTGTTCTTTCAAATCAAGGCGCATGTGAGCCTCCTCAGAACCTCATTATGACTATTCGAGATCCAGAGGCCAATGCAATGACCTCTAGACGTTAGGGATTTACCCGATGGGTTTCTCCTTCAACGTTTAGCTTCCCTCCTCTCAGGTAAAATGCCTAACGATATCCCCCCCTGTCTCTCTGATTTTCACTTGCCTATGCTTGCATCAACTAGTAGTCGTCATCTTCCACTATTAAATTTGAATCTATTGAAACCCTATGCCATTAATGGCACTATAAAAGGGGCTTTCAATGCTCTCACCAACCATACCTAAGACACAACAAGAAAGGCCTAACATCTTCAACCTGCAAAGCTAATAGACACAAAAAGCTATCACGAAATTACTTAGAAAAATATTGCTTTTAGTTCTGAGTGGTAAATTGAGCTAGGGTTCTAATTAATTTTCGGTTTCTCTTTGATTCTGAGCGTTACACTAATCGGGTGAGTTCTTGATCCTATACGGCTAAACAAGAGCATTTTGTTTGGTTTGCTGCTCAGGAGGAGGTCAATATGCCTCCATTCTCTCTCTCTCTCTCTCTCTCTCTCTCTCTCTCTCTCTCTCTCTCTCTCTCTCTCTCTCTCTCTCTCTCTCTCTCTCTCTCTCTCTCTCTTAATTGTTTTATTTGAAAATCATGAACGTGTTATTGTTTTCATGATTAGCTGCCTAGTTTATAATGATTATTCACCCTTAATTGCTTATTTTGATTTACTATAACTTGTTAATGATCTATAATAAGCTGTTGTGTTTATCTAATGTTAATTAGGTAGCTGTGACTTCAATTTCTGTAGCAACCTATATGTTTAAGTTGCTTAACCTGCCTTGATAATTTCTCACATCTGCCTAAGACTTCAGACCTCACTCTAATATTATGTTATAATCTTTATGTTGCATTTTGAGTTCAGTTTCACTTAATGTTCTGTTATGACCTTCATGCTCATCATGCTGCATTTTGAATTCTATTCCTCTTAATGTTATGTTATAACTTTCATGCTCATCATGTTGTAATTTGAATTCTGTTCCACTTAATGTTCTGTTATAAGTCCTTATGATTCATCATGTTATATTCTCCTGAGTGTTGTTATGCTATACTCAGGGTTGTTGCTGCAGTCTTCATGTTCATCATTTTCCTTGAGTTCTATTATGCTATACTTAGGGTTGTTACTGCAGTCTTCATGTTTAACATACCATGTTCTTTGGGGTTCTGTCATTTTAAACTTGGGATGTTGTTAGATGACTTTAGCTGGGATATATATGAAGGTATATGGGATAACCCTTCCTCACCCGGTTAAGGTTCATGAAACCTGAGTGTACAAAATGCTTTCATAAATACTTGTTCGCCCTTAAGTATCCTTTGAATCCTCATCATGGATGCTTCACATCCATGTCTAACTGTTAGCCTGTAAACAGTCCTACTGGGATGAATTTTCCTTTGAATATCATTAGTATTTGTTATGATCAACCTATCTCTTATAAGTCAAACTATAGTCGGGCCTGTTGTGGTTGAATATGGATTAATTCTGTAATCTGAACATGACGCCACGATGATTAATTGTTCCACTCAGTCTGTGTAGTTGATTTAGGTATGTTCAAGTGTGATATTTCCCATATCCTTAACCCCGAATGATACTGACAACCTGATTCTTCAATGTTTGGGACTCATTCTATCTTGTGAAATCATAATATTGATTGAAATCTCTATATGTGTGGGTGTTTGGTATGAACTTTTGTTCATCCTTCATGACTTCACATTTTGAACACTTTTTAAACTTATACTCAATTATTTATTTCTTTTGTTGTTCTGGATTGAATCTGGTGTAAAGGAAACTTTCTACTGTTATTGGTTGAGTGCAATAACCTGCTTGTATCATTGTCTGAATCTGTACTACGGATCTAAAGGGATTCAAGTAATGTCATTAACCTAGGTGTATGCTCATCTATGATCAATGTTAAGGCATTAGTCTCTGTATCCTAATGCTATTACAATTTCTAACTATGTGCCTTATTTGTCTGTGAGATATATGATTCATGTTATCTCATTTTAGAAATAATAACATAAGTATACCTGCTGCCATATGTACTTAGAAGTCTGATTTTCAAAACCTATTCAGATGTGTGCTTCACTCACTTAATGTTGAAGTATAGGGACTATTTCTATGTGTCTATTTCTGTGATATTCTACTAAGGAAAGTAGGCTTTTGTGGTAGGAAATGTCATAGTAGTTGATTCGCATTGAAAATACCTCATTGGCATTCAAACCTATAGGGAAGAGTTAGTCGTTAGTGGTTAAAGGTATTTGGGAGTAGAGTTTAACTCTTGGTTGGGCTGCTCTCCCTGGCACAAGCATTTCCCTGGGCCTTGAGACCCTTGGGAACTTTGAAGTATCGGGGGATTTAAAGGGGGTATCGGCCTTGAGTAGAACTCTCTCCTTATCCTTTAATTCATTGACACTTATTACTCTCTTTGGGTTTGGTGTTTAATGGAAACGAAAGGTATTCAATGTGAATCATTCACTATACACGACCTCCACATTTGCATGACTCCCTTAGAATTTAGGTACTATTAGTAACCGCTTCTTTAATCTTTGCTTAGTATGATTCCCTTAGCATTTAAACACTGTCAGTGATTTCTTTTAGTCTTTGTTTACGAATTTTATATATGGATATGTATACAATATTGTTATTCTAATGACCTTCTCTTTTATGTTTTTGGGCATGTACAATCATTTGGGCCTGTTGAGTTCTTTAAGAACTCAGGCCCAAGTCCAGCTCTACTATGGTCCAAGGGTCTGCCGTCGCTCGTCATTGTTATTGCTGGGCCTACCTTTTGAGGCCCAAACCTCCCAGAGTCACTTCTTTCCCTTCACCTCTTTACTTACTGTTTTGTCATTCTTCAGTTGCACTATCTCATTGCTCATTGTTGTTTTTCCTGTTGTTATATCTCATTATGTATATGACAAGCATATATTGGATTGAATGTTTATCCTTATCCTTTAATTTATATAATGACTTAGGTAAGCCTTAAAGAACTTAGGATTAAAATAAGCCTTAGTTAGCACTTGATTCTATAACTATTAATCATGAGCTTGTTAATTCATTATGCCTTGTTAACCTTCTCCTTAAAGATTTTTGAAATCCAAAGGTTTATCAAAGGTGGCAGCCCTATTTTCAAAGAGCAAAATAGAATTGTCGCGATTTAATCTTCCAAAAGAGAATCAGCTATTTTGAAGGATTAAGGTGTTGCTACCCTAAAACAAAGGCTTTCAAATAGTTTTCTACTTCAAAACCAAGGTATATCTTAGGATCATTTTCATAACACTTTTACCACATTAGGATGACAGGAACCTCCATGATTTGGGAAACAAAAATGTTTTAACTTGGCTTCCATTTCACATATATACAAACATTTCCATCTTTCGAAGTTCTTTTTTCAAGCTTATATATACTAACACTAATTTCCTAAAGGCTTTTTCTTTAAATCCGTCTTCTTTAAAACACACTCTCCCCTTATAGATATTATGTCCTAATATATGGTAAGATATACCCTTAGAATACTAGTTAAGGCATAGTACAAATAATTAATTTCAAATTTAGTCTAAGTCCTATGGAGCTACCTCAGGTAGATTCTAAGGGGTTCCTAACACCTTCCCCTTAGAAGAACAAGAACCCTTACCCATGATCTCACCGGTTAGTAGACCAATAGAGAATATAACCTTTAGTAATTAAATAGGTACCCTAGTATACCCTTAAATATGAGGTGGTGACTCTCTTTCATCAACAACAGAGAAACCACAAGTTGAATCTTGTTTTGACTAGTGCAAAATATAGTGCAACAATGGCCTATGTTATAGTTTGGCCCGAGAGGCCGAGACGAATGCTAGGTTTGACCAGGTGGTTGATATTTCTAGGCTCTTGGAGTCGGTTCGCTGTTTTGAGCGTGAGAAGCGGGAGGGCAAGAGGCCTCATGGTTTTGGTGGTTTTAGTGGTACCTCATATGGAGGTCAATCACATCACACCAGAGGTAGCCCTTATAGGCTTATTTAGATGGCTCGTCTAGCTCATCGTGGTGCATCATCTAGTCATGGTTCATACAGTACTCACTCGCATCAGTCATCATTCAGTGTACTTCCAGCTCAGAGCTCATATCATGCTCCATCAGTTCAGGGTTCATCAGTACCAGGTTCTTCCAGTGGCTATTCTAGTTCCCAGGGTCCGATGCAGGCCCCACCGTCATTTCTGGCTCAAGGTTATTATCATTTTGGAGATTTGGGACATGTGAGGAAGTATTGTACCCATCATTAAAGAGGTCCAGTACAGCAGGGAGGCCAGCCTATGACCCCTACACCAGTTGCTACACCACCCGCTTAGTCAGCTCAGGGTGGAGGTCGTGCGGGTCGAGGTCGCCCCAGAGGGGGAATTCAGACAGGTGGTGGTCAGGCTCGATGCTATTTTTTCCCACCAAGCTAGAGGCAGTTGCTTCAGATGCAGTGATCACATGTATTATTTCAGTGTGCCAGAAGGATGCTTTAGTATTATTTGATCCTGGTTCCACTCATTCATATGTATCATCGTACTTTGCTCATTATTTGGATATGCCCCGTGATTCCTTAGTTATGCCCGTTCACGTATCTACACGGTAGATGATTCTATTGTTATAGATTGTGTGTATCGGTCGTGTGTGGTGACTATTGGGGGACTGGAGATGAGAGTTGATCTTTTACTACTTAGTATGGTTGATTTTGGCATTATTTTAGGCATGGATTGGTTATCACCATGTCATGCTATTTTGGATTGTCACATTAAGACTGTAACATTGCCAATGGCGGGATTGCCTAGGGTTGAGTGGAGAGGTTCCCTAGATTATGTTTCCAATATAGTAATTTCATACTTGAAGGATCAACAGATGGTTGAGAAGGGTTGTTTGGTATATTTAGCCTTTGTGAGGGATGTTGGTGTTGATACTCCAATCATTGAATTCGTTCCGGTGGTGAGAGACTTTCCAAATGTGTTTCCTATAGACCTTTCAGGTATTCCACACATTGACTTAGTGCCGGGCATTCAGCCCATCTCTATTCCTCTGTATCGTATGGCACCAGCAGAGTTGAAGGAATTGAAAGAACAACTTCAAGAGCTACCGGATAAGAGATTAATTAGGCCTAGTGTGTCACCTTGGGGTGCATCAGTTCTGTTTGTGAAGAAGAAGGATGGTACTATGCGGATGTGCATTGATTACATGCAGTTTAACAAAGTTACTATTAAGACTAAATACCCACTACCGCGCGTTGATGACTTATTTGACCAGCTTTAGGGTGCTAGAGTGTTCTGTAAGATTGATTTGAGGTCTGGGTATCACCAGTTTAAGATTCAGGATTCTGATATTCTGAAGACGGCATTCAGGACCCACTATAGTCACTACGAGTTCCTTGTGATATCTTTTGGGTTGACCCCCAGCAACATTTATGCATCTGATGAACAATGTATTTCAACCATATCATGATTATTTTGTCATAGTATTCATTGATGATATATTGGTGTACTCTTGCAGCTAGGAGTATCTTGAGCAGCATTGGAGGATTGTGCTCCAGGCGTTGAGGGAGAAGAAACTATAAGCTAAATTCTGCAAGTGTGAGTTTTGGCTTGATTCTGTGGCGTTCTTGGGGCATGTTGTGTCTAGTGAGGGGATCAAGGTAGATCAGAAGAAGATTGAGGCAGTTTAGAGTTGGCCCAAACCATCTTCAGCTACTAAGATTTGGAGTTTTCTTGTCTTGGCCGGATATTATCACCGTTTTATGGAGGGTTTCTCGTCCATTGCTACATCTTTGACTAGACTGACCCAGAAGGGTGCCCCATTCAGGTGGTCTAATAAGTGTGAGGAGAGCTTTCAGAAGCTCAAGACTACCTTGACCACAACTCCAATTCTAGTTTTGCCTTCAGCATCGGGTTCATAGACTATTTATTATGATGCTTCGCGGATCAGTATTGGGTGTGTCTTGATGCAGGAGGGTAGGGTGATTGCTTATGCTTTGCGCCAGTTGAAGCCCCGTGAGAGGAACTACCCCGTTCATGATCTTGAGTTGGTAGCTATTATTATTTGGAGGCACTATCTCTATGGTGTGTCTTGCGAGGTATTCACGGATCATCGGAGTCTACAACACTTGTTTAAGCAAAATGATCTAAAATTGAGGCAGCGGAGGTGGTTGGAATTGTTAAAAGACTATGATATCAAAAATTTGTATCATCCCAAGAATGCCAATATGGTGGCCGATGCCTTGCGTAGGAAGGCTGTGAGTATGGGTAGCCTTGCATATATTCCAGTTACTGAGAGACCTCTAGGATCAGATATTCAGTCTTTGGCCAATCAGTTCTTGAGGTTAGATATTTAGGAGCCTAGTCGGGTTCTAGCTTGCGTTATTTCTTGGTCTTCTTTATATGAGCACATCAGAGAGTGTTAGTATGACGACCCTCTTTGGTGCAGCACGATGATGCTAAGGAGGTTTCCATAGGAGAATATGGGGTGTTGTGGATGCAGGGTCGGGTTTTTTTGCCCAATGTGGATGGGTTGCGTGTGTTGATTCTTGAAAAGGCCCACAGTTCACGGTATTCCATTCATCCGGGCACCTCTAAGATGTATCAGGACTTGAGACAATGCTATTGGTGGAGGAGAATTAAGAAAGACATAGTAGAGTATCTGGCTCGGTGCTTGAACTGCCAGCAGGTAATGTACAAGAATCAGAGGTCGGGCCGTTTGCTTCAGAGACTTGAGATTTCCAAGTGCAAATAGGAGAGTGTTACTATGGACTTCGTTGTTGGGCTCCTACGGACTTTGAAGAAATTTGATGTAGTTTGGGTGATTGTGGACAGTTGAATAAGTCCGCACATTTCATTCTGATTATGACTACCTATTCTTCAGAGCGACTGACTGAGATCTATATCTGCGAGATTGTTCCTCTTAACGTTGTGCCGATGTCCATTATTTCTGATCGAGGCATGTAGTTAACATTGCAGGTTTGGAGAGCAGTGCAATGAGAATTGGGCACACGGGTTGAGTTGAGTACAACATTCCACCCCTAGACGGACGGACAATCCTAGTGCACTATTCAGGTCTTGGAGGATATGCTACACACTTGTGTTATGGATTTTGGGGGTTCTTGGGATCCGTTTCTACTGCTCTCAGAGTTTTCCTACAATAACAGCTACCAATCGAGTATTTAGATAGCTCCTTACGAGGCATTATATGGGAGGCAGTTTTGTTCTCCAGTTGGTTGGTTTGAGCCGGGAGAGGCTAGGTTGTTGGGTACTAATTTGGTTCGGGATGCCTTGGAGAAAGTGAAGTTGATTCAGGATCAGCTTCATATAGCATAGTCTAGACAGAAGAGTTACGGTGATTGGAAGGTTCGTGATGTTACCTATATGGTGGTAGAGAAGGTATTTCTTAGCGTTCCACCCATGAAGAGTGTGATGAGGTTTGAGAAGAAGGGCAAGTTGAGCCCTCAGTATATTGGCCCTTTTGAGGTCCTTGAAAGGATTGGAAAGGTGGCCTAAAAGCTTGTATTTCCCACCTAGTCTATTGGGCGCTCACCTAGTGTTTCATGTTTCTATGCTCCGGAAGTATTATGGTGATCCGTCTCATATTTTGGATTTCAGCACGGTTCAGTTAGATGGGGATTTGACTTATGATGTGGAGCCGGTGGCCATTTTGGATCGGCAGGTTCGAAAGTTGAGATCAAAGAATATAGCTTCAGTGAAAGTTCATTGGAGAGGCCAGCTAGTTGAGGAGGCTACTTGGGAGACCGAGCGGGAGATGCATAGCAGCTATCCACACCTATTTGAGACTCTAGGTATGATTCTAGACCCGTTCGAGGACGGATATTTGTTTAAGAGGGGGATAATGTAACGACCCAGCCGGTTGTTTTGTGTATTGTAGCCCCGTTCCCCCATTTATCGCTTCTTCTATGCTTAATTATGGTTATGTGTCTTGCCGGGGTGGTGGATTGGTTCCGGGGAGGTTTCGGAGTGAATTGGGACATTCACTCCCAAGGTTGGAGGCTTAAGTTGTTAGAGTTGACCGGAGTTTGACTTTTGTGTAGATGACTCTGGAATGGAGTTTGGATGGTTTAAATTGCTTTGTATGATGATTTTGGACTTAGGTGTATGTATGGATATTGATTTGGAGGTCCGTACGTCGTTTTGGCTTGAATTGGCAAAAATTGGAAAGTTGAAGATTTGGAAGGCTTGGAAGTCTCAGGGGCCTCGGGTGTGATTCGGACGAAGTTCGGCTTCATTTTCATCTTAAAGAACCGCTGATATGATATCTGGTGTACTATTCTTGTTCGTGATATAGGGGTCGCGTTCGCGTAGTGTTATTGATGGCAGGTGGGTTTTTGCTCTTCGCATTCGCGACACAGGGGTCGCGTTCGTGAAGGCTTGAGGAGGCTGTGCATCGCGAATGCGAGCATGGAGCCGCGTTCGCATAAAAGGAAGATCGACTTGGGGGCATCAGGCATTAAGACTTCGCATTCGCATGAGAGGGGTCGCGTTCACATAGGCATGAAATCAATGGTAACCGCATTTGTGAGAGGGTCATCGTATTCGCGAATGAGGAATTGGTAGTTGGGGAGATTTTTGCTTCGCGAACATGAGAAACCTTCCGCGTTCGCGAAGAAGAAAGAACTGGGCAGACTGTTCAAAACCCAAATAGAGGGTTAGAGTTATTATTTCATATTTGTGTTATAGAGCTCGGTTTTGGGCTATTTTTGAGGGGATGTTCATGTCATGGATCAGGGTAAGTGTTTTTGACTTAGATTTGTTATTGTTTTATTATTCCATCTTCGTTTTTAGCATTTAATTAGTGAATTAAAGTGAAGAAATGGCGGATTTTGTGGAAACTTTTCAAAAATGAAAAATGGAGGTTTGAAGGTCGGTTTGAGGTCGAAATTGGATGATTTTTGTATGATTGGACTCGTATTCGAATGTGAGTAAGCAATTTGTGAATTTTGTCGGGTTTCGAGGTGTGGGACCGGGGTTGACTTTTTGGGTTGAATTTTATTATGGATAAAGATCAAAATTTTATTGTTTGAAGTTGTTTCCTACGACATGATTTGTTGATATTGAGTTGTTTGTCTCAAGATTCGAGTCATTTGGAGGCCGAAACGCGTGGAAAGGGCTTGTTAGATTATGATTTGCGCGTTTTGAAGTAAGTAATACATCTAAACTTGGATTTGAGGGTATCCAACCTTGAGAACTATGTTGTATGAAAGATATTGGTATGATGTACGCGCTAGGTGACGGGCGTGTGTACGGGCACCGGTGTGTTCATGGTTTTGGGAGGCCTTTATGCTATTACCAGGCTTATTTGCTATCATATCATGTTATCCCCGCATTCCCTCTACTTGTTTGATTATTTGAACTGTGAATCATGTTAGACATCATGTCTAGGCTATGTGCCAACTGTTTGAGAATTTATAGGGCTATTATTCTTGTTTCTGAGTTATATACCTTATTTGCACACATGCTCTCAGTCATGATACTATATCCGTATATGATATCTCTTTCTCAGTACTTCTTATTTGATTCCTCACATGATGTAGATACCGCTTAAGGGTAAAACTATTAAACTGGTATTTGAGATGTGTTTATCTGAGACTTAAACGGTAAATGACAGAGTTTGGGCCTTAGAGCCGGTTTTGTACTGAATTTGAGGTGACGTGTACGCCAGACCCATATTGGGCTGAGTATTATTATTTTGGGGCGAGGCGTGCACCACGCCTCACTATTTGGATAAATGATTATAATTAGCTCTTAGGCAGGATCTGCCCCTCTAGAGTCTGACATGCCAGCAGTGGGCGCAGGCACAATGTTTCATATATGTGCTTGATGATGGGAAGTTAAGACATGCACCCGTACAGTGCTAAGTGTAAATACTTTTGATGGATACACTATGATACTGCTGATTTACATGTATACTTGAAATGTAGGCATATAGATGTACTTTTCTCATGCTATTTGAAAATTGACTTGCCTTATTTGTGTTGGGCCTTAACAGTTATACTTGAAAGCATGCCTAAATTACTGAAATGTGAATAAGCTGAACCTAATATTGATGAGCTACTGTTTCTATGGTTTAGCCTTTATATTCTGAACTATTATCGGTTATTGGTATTGGTATTGGCATTGCATTATCGTTTTGAGCTCATCACTGCTTTCAACCCAAGGTTAGTTTTGTTACTTATTGAGTACATTGAGTCGGTTATACTCATACTACACTCTGCACTTAGTGTACAGATCCAGGTACAACCACTGAGGTGATTTTCACCCTTCACTTGTGCCAGCTTTTGGGAGACTACGAGGTAGCTGCCATGTCGACCGCAGTCCTTGAAGTTCTCTTCTTGTTATATTTATCTTTACTGTTTTTATATTCAGACAGTTGTAGAGGATTTTTCTTGTACCTTGTTACTCGGTAGTGCTCGTGTACTCGTTGAAAATAAATTGTGGGGTTGGTTGTAGTAGCATTTTGCTTTACTCTCAGATAATTTTATGATATTCTACCGTTGTTGAGTTATTAGACCATGTTATTCCATTTTCATTGATAATATGTGATTGTTTGCTTACCCAGCAGGTTAGATTAGGTTCCATCATGACTTGTGGATTTGGGATCGTGATACATACCTAACCCGAACAAGATTATATATACAACCTTAGATATCATCTTCCTTGCCTTAAGATAGGAAATAAACCTACCCTTAGGCCTTGCAGCATTGCCCTTCCATTCAAGGACTGGCTCACCTGGAAACTAAAATCTTACAATCTTTGTACGACAATCTACGTTAACATAACACGATGCCAAGTAGTCCATGCCCAAAATAATATCTAAGTAAAACATTTCTAATTCTTCTAGGTCCGCTAGGGTATGACGGCTACAAATTAGCACCGCACAACCTCGATAGGCCCATCTAGCAATTACAAAATCACCAACTGGCATAGAGACCACAAATGGCTTACCCAATAACTCATGTTCTATACCAAACTAACCAGCAATAAAGGGAGTAACATACGACAAAGTGGAGCCTGTATCTATCAATGTGTGTGCATAATGCGAAGAGACAGATATTATATTTGTAATAATATGACAGATCACAACAAGCAAATGAGAACAGATCTTTTAAAGGAGAAATGGCTACAAATTCAAATCAAGCACATTACCACAATAGAGTTAGAAAATAGGGTAAGTGAAAGAGTTGACATGCAGTCTCTCAAATTAAGATCATATAGTGATTTATGAACATAAAGGGTCTATCATGACATGTAAACTCAATAATAGGAATTTCACAAAACTCAAATGGTCACAAAAGTGTAGGTGTTAAGTTTTCTACAAAGATTAATCCTAACATGTGCATTCAGTTATGAAAACAAGCTTCCTAACACACTAATGAAACACATTATTTGGTTTCATTGGTTTTCAACCATTTCAAGAAGCACACAAGAATTATTTTGTCATAGTAGTGTGAACAGGCTGTTAGCAAAAACTAAACCAGTTGACTTGAGGGTAGGAATTACAGCAGAATACCACATATGTTAAAATGGCACAATGAGGTAGGTGCTAACAATGTAAAGTATAAAGATTTTAGAAGCCTGATTATAAATGCTTGGTTAATAGAAAAGGTTTCAAACAATATCATCAACATGAGATCAAGATCAACGATGTTTTAATAATGTCTAAAAGTAATAGCTACATGTGGATCACTGAATATGCAGGGTAGGCAAGTATTTAACCACAAACTTATCAGTTAAGAGGATTAAAGTAGATAGTCTAAATACATGGCACGAGTTATAGAGAGTCCATTTGTAAGGCCAATATAATGTCACAAGTATGGGGCTGACTAATACAGAAGTATAGAAACAAAAGAAACATGATTTAAGTCGACGTAGTGTCATTGTTTAACTAGTTAATATTTATTAGGTGCAAGGATTAACCTTAATTTAAACATAGAAGCTCAAACAAAGTTAGTTACACAGTGTTACTGAACTTAGGGTCATTTTGTTAATTGAGTCATGGAAGCTAAAGTTTAATTACATGAATTAATAACAGCACCAATCATACGACTAGTTCACAATTGAGAGAGAAAGAGAGGTCAAGAGGGACTGGCCTTCTGCAGGGCACCAAACCAAGTAAGAGTGATTCAATAGCTGTCTAGGGTATCCAACTTACAATGATCATATTCACATGAGATTAAACTCGAACAGAGAAATGCACAGAAGAAAAAGCAATTAGCAAAGAAACAGTGGAAGTCAAATTTTGACGGAAGCAATTTAGTAGTGATATTAGGTGTATCGATGTATATTTATCTCTATTGGGTGAGAAAATTGAATGCCCTATTTATAGTGGAATTTCAAGTCACGTAGGGTTTCAAAAATTGGTTCAAACGTATAATGAATGATGACGATAAGGTAGATTACGATAGTAAACAGGTAAAATTAGAAGGGAAAGTTGGGAAATCAGTTACGAATTTACCTAAGCACGAGGGGATGGCCGTTGAAGCCTTCGATCCAGTGATCAAACCCTAATATCCAGAGGTCACTGCGTTTGACCTCTGGACAAAGAATAACGATGATGATTTGAAGATAAACGACTATGCATTTGAAATAACAGGGACAAAACAGATGAAATCCTGAGTCGTTCTTTTACATCTAGGAATTTGATTTGGGTTTTTGAATTCTAACGATGAAAGGGGAATGAATAAGGTGGGATTCGCGGCTAACAAGGATATAGAAGATGATTTAAGATCGATTGAGGTGACCTTGCACTAATTTGTGCAAGGTTTTCGGATTGATGGGGTTACAGGGGTTGAGAGAAAAGGGTGATAAAAAGGAAAGGGAGGCGGCCGATCAAAGTGTTAAATGATTAGGGTTAGGGGTCAGGTTGTTAGTCTCTAAGGTTTAAAGTAGGAAATGGATTCTGGGCCGTTGGATCAATTGATCAATGGCCCTGATAATTCAAGATATAGTATTTGATAAAATAGTTAGTAGGAAAAAAAGGGGACTGGTGGATCAATATGATCCAACGGTTGGGATAGGATCTCTTACGAGGTTTAAAACAAAGGGAAAAACAAGAATTATCGTGGAATGTCGATGACTTTGATCAATGGTCCAGATCCGTTGTGTTTTGTCTGTGAGTGAGGGGAATGGGTAAAATGGAACGGTGCCATTAGTCCTCAGGGATTGGTGTGGATTGCCAAAGTGGATAAAGGAGGGTGGTTCCGGACCGAGACAAGCAATTGGGCATGTGTTATTTGGGCCAAATTAGCTGGAATGAAATCTAAGCCATAGCCACTTTGGTTTAATTGGTTAATCGCAATTGTAGCCTTTTGTACATTTAACTCCTTTAAAGATTAATTTAATTACGCTTAATTAATTCTAATTAAATGTGATAAAAATATAATCTTCAAATACATTATAAATTACTGTAATTAATTATCTATTAAAATATTTTTTTACTAAATTATGAAACTAATTTCTGATTAATTTAGAGTAATAAGCGATGTAATTAAAATCAAAGATTAATTTGTTAAATTAATTTTAATACTTTCTTATTAAAATATAAAGGTCATTTTAATAATTCCTAAATAGTAAGGGTCGTATAATTCCTAAATATTTAATACCTAATTATTAATTCAACATTGTTAATTACTATTTCCTATTGTATTTATATAAAAATAGATATTATTAATTAGAAAATATTTTACCACATTTATTGCATATTATTAAGCATAAATAATTTTAATTTTAAAAGGAAGGGTCAAAATTGGTCGTCAACAAACATCATCCAAGGAAGTCAACAATGCCATAGGAAGCGATCCTAATGCATAAAGCTTTGATATTTGAAGCAATTCCCAAACTCAACCAAGGCCTGTGTGCCCGAAATCCGAAACCAATTCCAAAATCCGATGATCCGTAACCTGCTGAATCCAAATATATAATTAGTATCCAAACAGAGTCCAAATCGATACTAAATTCCCAAAATATACTTTCTTAAAGTGTAGACAAAAATCACAAATTTTCTTCCTTAGATTCATCAATCAAATGCCAATATCGAAGATAGAATCATGAATAATAATCAAATACGAGTGAAGAAAACTTACCCCAATCCACATGGGTAAAAATTGCCTAAAGTATCTCTTCAATCCGAACTCCCAATCTTAAAATATGATAAAATAAAGCTAACCCTCGAATATAATATTTTGCCAGGTATCATCGCTCATGCGGACCTGTCACGACCCCAAATCCACAAGTCGTGATGATACCTAACCCAAACCTCTAGAAAACCCAAAAGTCACGTGATAACAATGAAAACAAAATAACATGGTCTAATAACTCAACAGCAGAAGAATATCATGAGGTATCTGAGAATAAAACCATAATGCTATTACAACCAACCCCAAAATCTTGTGTCAGCGAGTACACGAGCACTACTGAATAACAAGATACAAGCAAAACCCTCTAATACAACTGTCTGAACAAAATAACAGTAAAGATAGAGATAACAGAAAGAGAACTTCAAGGACTGCAGACAATATAGCAGCTACCTCGTAGTCTCCCAAAAGCTGGCAACAACTCATGTCTGAAAATCACCTCAACGAGATGTACTTGGATCTGCACACGAAGTGCAGAGTGTAGTATGAGTACAACCAACTGCATGTACTCAATAAGTAATAACACTAACCTTAGGGTGAAAGCAGTGACGAGCTTTGAACAATAGTCAAATGTCAGTACCAATAATCGGTAACAGTTCAGAATATAAAGGATAAATCGTAGAAATAGTAGCTTGGTGATATCATGTTCAGCTTGTTCACAGTTTTGAAACTTAGACATTCTTTCAAGAAAAACAGTTAAATCTCAACACAGATAAAGCAGGTCAATTATCAGTTACCATGAGGAAAGTACATCTTTATTCCTACATGTGAAGTATACATGTCAATCAACAGTATCACAGTGGATCTATAAAAATATTTACACTTTAGCACTGTACGGGTGCCTGGCATAACTGCCCATCATCAAGTACGAATATAAAATATTATGCATGCGTCCACTGTTGGCATGTCAGACTCCAGAGGGTCGGATTCTACCCAAGCACTAACATAATCATTTAGCCCAGTAGTGAGGTATGGTGCACGCGTTGCCTCAAAATAATAACACTTATCACAATATGGGCATGTCAGACACGTCACCTCAAAATCAATACCAAACCACCTCTATGGCCCAAACTCAGTCATTTACCATTTTTTTAAGGATCCACCCATGGCTTGGGTGTATTTCATAGATATGCAGTTAAGCTTACAAAAGATGAGGGAGTCTATAACCAAATTAAGACTCCTACAGTCTATGGTATACTACACCTAGTACCACCTAGACCTTACTCTAAACAGTTAACTTACAAAAAAAATTGATTTCTCATATCTATATCTAAAACTTGGCAATTGCCACTTATCAAGTTGGAAAGATCCCTTAGCTCTTCCAAGTAGCTGCTGATAATCTTGGTATATCATCTCTTCATCCGAGTTTGCTGCATGTTTTGCTAATGCATCGGCCACTTGATTTGCTTCCCTATAGCAATGTGAGATTGCAACAGTGAGTTGATCTAAGATGTGAATAACTTCATCCATGATCACTCGTAATTTGGAGTTGTTTGTACTCCTCTTTTGTAGCATTTCCACAATCAGCATAGAGTCTAGTTGAAGTTCAAATCTAGTAATGCCCAGTTGTAAAAACAACTACAAACCAGTTCTAGCTGCAAGAGCTTCTGCAAAGTTATTGCTTTTGCATTAAACTGGTATTGCGGATGAGATTATGAGGTCCCCAAATTCATTCCTCAGAATTCCTCCTGTGCCTGCTTTTCCTCCGTTTTCTATAAAACTTCCATCAGTATTCAATTTTGTTTTTCCATTTGACTGGTATTTTTCTTTGAATAGGTTTCAGCCTCTCAACATCAGCACAAAGTCTATACCAAGACCATGTAAAATCACATGGGGGGGAACTAATTCTCGGAGTTGCTGAAATATTCCAGTAGATGTAATGGAACATGCTACTGCACACAAATTTCTTTTGGGTGCCATATTTGCATGAGCACCTACTTTTCCAAATTTCCCAAATAATCAGTATAGGAGTAATCTGTAGTAAATACTTGTGAATGCCATTCTTGGGCCTAGTTTCCCACCAGTGAGTTATTGAACTTCTAACATTATTCCCCTACCCATTTACTCCCAAAGGATTACCAAATTGTTTCCATAATAAATTGGTAGGCTCACTTTATGCAAAAACATGTTGTATTGTCTCACACTTGGGTGCTACACAACATACACATCTAGACACCAACTGCTTTCCAAATCTAGAAACAATCTCATCAAAAGGAAGCTTATTATAAAATAGTCTGCATACCAGAAAGGATATTTTTGTGGGTATGTTTTTACTCCATACCATGTGTAGTATCCTGTCACGAGGTTTTCTTCTTCTAATGGACTACCATGCTGAAGAGTTAGGAGAAATTTCCATTAGCTGATAGTTCCCAAATTGCATAATGTTCCTTGTATTGATCTCCAATGCCAACTACCAATACTTCTTGTACAATGTTGTATGGCAATGTTTTATTTAATTTCTGAACATCCCAGCTATGTTGGCGTATAAATTCGTTAATCTTTGTCTTTGCAGATCTAGTGACAAATGGAAAGTAATTTGCCAGTGGCCCTTTACCTGTCCAATTGTCCCACCAAAAGCTGCATTCTCCCTTGTTTATCATCCAAAAAATGTTAGACTCTGGCTTCTCCCTTATTTGCATCATTTTCCTCCAAATGTGAGATTGTTTAGTTGTTCCTTTGAGGGTAACAGGATGTCCTCTAGAACAATATTTTGCTCTAAGGAAGTCTGTCCACAAATTTTGCTTTGTCCTGAAATTCCACCATCTTTCGATAGCAAATGTGTCTGCAATATCCTCCACTCTCCTTATACCAATACCCCCCTCATCTATAGGATAGCATAGTCTAGCCCAAGAGCTCCAGTGATATTTTGTCTTGTCATCTTTTGAACCCCAGAAGAAATTAGCAAAGTATTTCTCAAGAGTTCTGTAAGTAGCCTTGGGAGGGTTCATTGCTGCAAGAGTATAAGTTGGAATAGCCTGCAAAATATGTTTAACTAAAGTTAGTTTGCCTCCATACGATAGTAACTTGCCTTGCCATCCATTAAGTTTCTTTACTATCTTAGCCACAAGGCCATCGAAGTAGACAATTCTCTTCCTTCCGACAAAGATAGGACAACCCAAATAGGTGAAAGGCAATTCTTTGTTCAAGAACCCCGTAGTTGTTCTTATTCTGTTGATCCTAGAAGGGGAGACCTTTGGATCTGTCAAAAAGAAACTTTTGTCCTGCTTAACCATTTGCCCTAAAATTACTTCATACTTCCTAACCTCCTTCATAACAAGCTTAATGGATCTAGTGTTTCCTACAGTAAATATCACAATGTCATCTGCATATGCCAAATGACATACCACAGGACCCCGAGAGTTCATCGTGCAAAGAGTAAAATTGTTGTTATGTTGCAGGTTATTTAGGCTTCTGGAAAGGACCTCAGCTACCAATACAAAGAGAGTAGGAGACAGCGGATCTCCTTGTTTTAGTCCTTGAGATGAAGTGAAAAAACCTTTCCTGGTTCCATTGATGATAAAATACTCAGTTTAATAGTGTTACTTTTAAGCATTATCAACAACAAGTGAGGAATCAATTAAAAGTGTTGAGATAGAGATATCATACACGGATATAGTATCGTGACTGAGAACATGTGTGCAAATAAGGTATATAACTCAAAAACAGCAAGAATAGCCATATCAAGTCTCAAACAGTTAGCACATAGCCTAAACATAATGTCTAACATGTATCACAATTCAAATAACCAAACAATTAGAGGTGACACAGGGACAACAAGATATGATAGCAAAACAAGCCCGATAATAGCCTAAAGGCCTCCCCACCATGAACACATCGGTGCACGCACACATTCCCGTTACCTAGCGCGTAAGTCACTCCAATATCTTTCATATAACATAGTTCTTAGGGTTAAATACCCTAAAATCCAAGTTTAGATGTGTTACTTACCTCACAACGCGCGAATCAATACTCCAACAAGCCCTTACCACGCGTATCGGCCTCCAAACGGCTCGAATCTAGTTACAAAAACCTCAATATCAACAAATAATGCCGTAGGAAACAACTTCAAACAATAAATTTTCGATCTTTATAAAAATGAAATAGCCAACCCCGGGCCCGCACCTCAGAACCCGATAAAATTCACAAATTTCGAACACCAATTCGATTACGAGCCAACCATACCAAAATCATCTAATTCCGACTTGAAATCGACCTTCAAATCTCCATTTTTCATTTTTGAAATGTTTCTACAAAATCCCCAATTTCTCTACACTAAATCACCAAATAAATGAAAAAACATGGATGGAATCATAATAATTGAAGAAATACGCGTCAAAAACACTTACCCCGATCCAAGACGTGAAAATCCCCTCTAAAATCGCCAAAACTTTAGCACTACAACTCAAAATATGATACAACAACGTTAACCCTCGAAATGGCTCTATAACACTATGCCCATGTGCTTACCCTTCGCGAACGCGGAAAAGGCCTCGCATTCGCGAAGCACAACTTCGCCTTCAGCCAAAATCCTCCTACAAGAATGCGGAGAACCAGTCGCGAACGCGATGGCCAATGAGTCCATACCTACGCGAACGCGAGACCTCCCTAGAGAACGCGAAGGCTTAAGCCCCAGTGCCCTTCAGCCGACCTCCCTTCTACGCGAACGCATCCTCCATCTCGCGTTTGTGAAGGGCATTGACCTCCAAAGCTTCACGAACGGGTTCCCCTTATAGCGAACGTGAAGAGAATTCTGCCTACCGACCCATATTCCTTCACGAGTGCGACCCCATTGTCGCGAACGCACAGAAGCACACACCAGACACCAGATCAGCTAATCAAACATGAAGAAAAAGGTCTGAAAATCATCTGTAACACACCCGAAGTCCCCGATAAATCAACCAATCATGCCAACAAGTCCAAAAACACAACACAAACTTAGTCGAAGCCTCAAATCACATCAAACATCATCAAAATCATGAATTGCACCCCAATTCAAGCTTAATGAAACTAATAAACTTCCAACTTCTAAAACCAATGTTGAACCATATCAATTCAACTCTGAATGACCTCAAATTATGCACACTAGTACCAAATGACACAACGGGCCTATTCCAACTCCTTGAACCAAAATCCGAATCCGGTGTCAACAAAGTCAACTCTCAGCCAAACCTCTCAACCTTCCAAACCTTCAATATTCTAACTTTCGCCAAAAACCTCAAACCAACCTACGGACCTCCAAATTAATATCCAAACATACGACAAAGGACAAAATCACCATACGAATCTATCGAAACCATCAAAACTCCATTCCGGAGTCGGCTACATAAAAGTCAAACTTCGGTCAACTATTTCAACTTAAGCTTCCAACTTTAGAACTAAGTGTCCCAATTCAATCTGAAACCTCCCCGAAACCAATCCAACCACCCCGACAAGTCACATAGCCACAAATAAACATAGAAGGAGCAATAAATAGGGGAACGGTGCTACAATACACAAAACGACCGGCCGAGTCATGATATTCTCCCCCTCTTAAACAAATGTTCATCCTCGAACATGTCTTGAATCATCACTGAACTCTCAAATAGATTTGGATAACTAGTATGGATCTCCCTCTTATCCTCCCAGTAGCCTCCTCAACCGGCTCACCTCTCCAACAAACTTTCACTAATTCTATATTCTTTGATCTTAACTTTCGAACCTGCCGGTCCACAATTGGCACCGACTGCACATCATAAGTCAAATATCCATCTGACTGAACCGTGCTGAAGTCCAAAACATGTGACGGATCACCACAATACTTCCAGATCATAGAAATATGAAACACTGGGTGAACGACCGACAGTTAAGGTGGCAATGCAAGTCTGTATGCCACCTCTCCAATCCTCTCAAGTACCTCAAAAGGACCAATATATCAATGGCTCAACTTGCCCTTCTTTCCAAACCTCATCACACCCTTCATGGGCAAAACTATGAGTAACACCTTCTCACCCACCATATATGCAACATCACGAACCTTCCTATCAACATAAATCTTCTGTCTGGACTGTGCCGCGCAAAGCAAATCCTAAACCAACTTGACTTTCTCCAAGGCATCTCGAACCAAATTAGTACTCAACAGCCTAGTCTCTCCCGGCTCAAACCAACCAACTGGAGAATGACACTGCCTCTCATATAAGCCCTCATAAGGAGCCATCTAGATATCGATTCACAGCTGTTGTTGTAGGCAAACTCTGCAAGCGATAAGAACTAATCCAATAAACCCTCGAAATCCATAACACATGTGCGTAGCATATCCTCCGAGATTTGAATGGTGCGCTCGGATTGTCTGTCTATGTGGGGGTGAAATGTTGTACTCAACTCAACCCGTGTACCTAACTCTCGCTGCACCGCTCTCCAAAACTGCAATGTGGACTGCGTGCCTCGATTTGAGATAATGGACACTGACACACCATGAAGATACACAATCTCACGGATATAGATCTGAGCCAGGTACTCTGATAAATAGGTAGTCACAACCGAAATGATTTGTGCAGACTTGGTTAGTATATCCATAATAACCCACACTTCGTCAAATTTCTTCAATGTTCGTGGAAGTCCAACAATGAAATCCATGGTAGTACGCTCCCACTTCCACTCAGGAATCTCAAGTCTCTGAAGCTAATCGCCCGGCCTCTGATGTTCGTACTTCACTTGCTGGCAGTTCAAACACCGAGCAACAAACCCAACTATACCATTCATAATTCTTCTCTACCAGTAGTGTTGCCTCAAATCCTGATACATCTTAGCAGCACTTGGATGAATAGAATACCGCAAATTGTAATCCTCTTCAAGAATCAACTCATGCAACCTATTCACATTGGGCACACAAATCTGACCATGCATCCGCAACACCCCATCATCTCCAATAGAAACATCATTGGCATCATTGTGTTGCATTATGTCCTGAAGGACAAGCAAATGGGAGTTGTCATACTAACGCGCTCTGATGCGCTCATACAAGGAAACCAAGAAACCACACAAGTAAGAACCCAGCTAGGCTCCGAAACATCTAAACTCGCGAACTCATTGGCCAAAGCCTAAACACCTGATGCTAGTGGTCTCTCACCAACTAGAATATATACAAGGCTACCCATACCCACAACCTTTCTACTCAAGGCATCGGCCACCATATTGGCCTTCCCGGGATGATACAAAATGGTGATATCATAGCCAGCACATCCTTTCGGAGGGAGGAACAATTTACTAAATATGTCCGAGTGATTTCCATCATCCTCTTCCCTTACAAAAATGAATATTTCCCCTACTCTATAGAAAACCTTGTAAAAAAAATATGATTACCTATGTGAAGTATATTTCCTACTCGACAAATAGAAAGTAACCTCCACTAAACTCCCACTCATAAACCCTTACTCAGGTTTTGCCAAAATATCGTTTGCACCATGGTCCCAAATTCGTTCCTTAGTCCAACACATACCAAATGGAGTGAAAGAATATGTTGTTGCCTCAAAACTTGACCAACATCCTATTCTTGCAACTAGAGAGGAACAATTCATCACCCTTCAAATCCCGGATGATTTTCCAAGACAATGAAGAAATCATGGTTTTACCCATATCCATTTTGGTGCTATCTGAATCACTTTGACATATCATGGAAGAAAAGGTCAACATGTAGTTGCTCACCTTTCTCTTCAAGATACAAGATACTATGAGATCCAACATGCAAATCTGGGCACTGCAGAAGTTACCTTAAATGCTGGGACTGTCTTTATAACTATTTTTCCAAATTTCAATATGTCCCTTTATGATCCATACTTAATCCAAGCATTAAAAATCCAAGTCCAAATCTAGGGAGCACCACAGGCCAAAGATGCTATCCAAGCTACTCTTCATCATCAAATGGCGTGGCAGGTCCAAAATCATGCCATGGATCTCTGCCTTTCCGGAGAAGAAAATGCTTTACTTTTAAATATTGATGCTACCAAAGGAAACACCATGTTTACCCAAATGCCCAGGCAAATTTCAAGAGATGAGCTCGTCAAAATCCTTCCTGATTCCTGGATCACAAATAATGAAAAGTTATGTGAACCAAAGGAATCTATGCAATCTGGTAAGCCATCTTTTACCAAAAGAAATGACAAAACCATTCGATAAGCTTTGACCATTCCCATTGTCACGACACAAAAATCACTAAAGGTCGTGATGGTGCATAACATCGCCGTCAGGAAAGCCAATGGTGATTGATCAACTTAATTACCCATTTTTATATTTTGAAATCATAATTTCCTTAAATAAATCGTATGAAATAGAATTTACACAAATACAATTACTAAAAAACCAGTAGGAACCCCCAAAACTCGGTATCACAAGTGCATGAGTAATTTCTAAGGAGTACAATAATAATACAATATCTGTCCCAAATGTAATAAGACAGAACAAAATAAATAGTACAATGGAGACTCGGTGGACTACAATGCGTAGCCTGGAATGCATCTCATATAAAGTCTCCTCAACAGGTGCGCCTACGTGCCAAGGTGATCATCAAAGGAACCTACCAGATCCTGCACATTTAGTGCAGAAGTGCAGCATGAGTACGTAAATAAACGTGTACCCAGTAAGTATCTAGCCTAACCTCGGAGAAGTAGTGACGAGGGGTCGACATCGACACTTACTAAAGGTCAAATAAAGCAATCTAATGAAACATAAGCAGATATGAAGCATACGACAATGATGGGGTAAATCTGTAAGTTACATAGTCTTCCAATTATTTCTTTTAAAGCATGAATTTCTAAATCTTGTATTCTACCTTAACAGCTCAGAAAATGTCAAAGGTCGATATAAAATAAATAAGGAATACCATATAAAATGTCGGGCATCAGTGGAAAGATTAGCTCGTAAATATTCTGACAACTCGCGATATAACGCACGATTCTGCCGAGGTCGTTCGGCCCAATCAAGAATAATGTGTACACTGTCAAGGGTCGAGCGGCATGACGGACTCTCGTCACCTCGCGCGTACGTAGCATGCACAACTAGTTGCACATAACAATAAATATCACCTAGGGGGTAGTTTCCCCTCACAAGGTTAGACAAGAGACTTACCTCGCTCCGAAGTTCCATAACCAGCTCCAACGCCACTCCAAAACATCAACCCGATGCATGTCTCTTCAAAACTAGTCAAACAACGTGAAATCCAATCAAAACATACCCCAATACGTACAATTTAACAATTTTAAAATGATTCCCAACTCCACTCAAAAGCCAACAAGGACAACCCTCGGGCCCGCGTCCCCGGATTCCGAAAATCTCTGAAGATAAACTTTACCCATAACACCATGAACTAAAATATATAACTTATTCCAAATTCCATGTCCAATCGCGTGGTCAAAATTCAAAAAATACCAAATTCTTGGTTTTCTACCAAAATCCCAAGCTTCTACAAATTTCTATGTTTAAATCCATATACAAACAATGTATTTAACTTGTAATAGGTGGAATCACTTACCTTGTATTGCTTGATGAAAATCTCCCTTTGAGGCTCTCCAAAATCGCCCCAACCAAGTGAAAATGGAACATAATGGGCCAAATCCCATTCTTAAAAGAACACACTGCCCAACGACCTCTCGCACCTGAGGCCACTTGACCGCTTCTGTGGTTCCGTAGGTGCGGCCGAAATACTGCGTCTGCGGAATCGCACCTATGACCAAGATTCCGCTTGTACGGTCTCACGGGTGCGGTACAAACCTCGCACCTGCGCCTCCACCCTGCCGCACTGGGCCTCTTCTGCGGTCCCGCAGGTGCGGAAATTTCTTTGCACTTGCGGCCTCCTCCCAGCTCCCCTTCTAGCCGCTTCTGCGGTCCCCTGCCTCGCTTCTGTGAGGCCGCTTCTGCTATGAAGCTTCCGCGAAAGCGGTTGCACCAGCAACCAAAATCTTCCAACTTTTCCTTATGTCCAAAATCTGATCTGTTAACCATCCGGAATCCACCCGAGGCCCCCGGGACCTTGACCAAATATACCAACGCATCCCAAAACACCTTATGAACTTAGTCGAGGCCTCAAATCACGCCAAACAGCTTCAAAACTATGAATCGACGATCGAAATCCTTCTTTAACTTTCAAACTTTTAAACTTCGATGAACGCGTCTGATTCATATCAAACTTCGACGAACGCGTCTGATTCATATCACAAATCACGATATGAACCCATTCTAAGGCTCAGAATCCCAAACGGACATCGATAACACCAAAGCCCACTCCAAACCAAACTTAGGAAATTCTTAAACTTTCAAAATGTTAAGTCTCAATAATAAACGCAGAAATGCTCCTGGGTGATCCGATACTCAACCCGAACATACAACCAAGTCCGAAATCATCATACGAACCTATTGGGACCTTCAAATCCCGATTCCGAGGCCATTTACTCAAAAGGCAAACCTTAGCCAATTCTTCCAACTTAAAGCTTCTGAAATTAGAATTTTCTTTCCAAATCAATCCTGAACTTCCTGAAATTCGATTCCGACCAAACGTGCAAGTCATAATACTCGAAGTGAAGCTACTCAAGGTCTCAAACTGGCGAACGAAGTGCTAGAGCTCAAAACGACCGGTCGGGTCGTTAGAATCTCCCCCACTTAACATACATTAGTCCCCGAACGTGCTAAGGACCACTCCAAAGTATTCCAAAATCACTGTTTAACACCTCATGACCTACCCATGCCACCACAACCCAGTTGAACACATTAGCGCGAATCAGACTGAAGATCCTCCCTTTTATTTAGTCAATAAGCCTTAGAACCAATTCCAACGTCTGAATTTCTCTACAAGTCCTGATTCTAACATACGAACACCGTACCAATCACCACACACTGTACCAAATATGATCATGCACCTATGCTGAAATCACACCATGCACCACCTAAGTCGGTTGCCCATAATCCGATGCCCGCAATACATCTCATGACACATATAAATCATGTTCCAACCTTTGAAATACTGCAACGACGGCAGAACTGTGTAGAAACTAATAACCCCCTGCTGAATCAACGAATCATAGAGTCTCTCCTCCTGACAAGGACCATTACCTCATTCTGAACTGAATAACAATATTTGCTCTTAAATATATCTTATATAATTCCGATTGCACTGATCCGAGGTCTAATAACCACATCTCACCCAGTACAAGCTGCTCAGGAAATAAGTTATCTCAGACACTATCAAAAATCTTATATGACGCCCACAACGCGCCAACACGCTACAAACTCGAATGTGATACATAAGGAAGAACGAATTCTAGAAAAGGACTGCCCAGCCCGCGTAACGAATAACACGGCCGAATAGATGCTGTGAACCTACCTCAGGGATGAAAACAAGGCACACAAAATAAGTGTAAGGAACTGTGCTAAACATCTGGTTGTTGCAGCGTGCAACACGATCTGACATGGCACTGTTGCGGCGTGCAAATCGATCCACATAACATGCCCGTGGCGGCATGCCACCCGATCCAGACACTATACCTGTGGCGGCGTGCCACCCAATCCGCACACAACATCTAGAAGAAAAACACACACATCATGCCGTAACGTTTATACTTACAAAGTGCCCGAATATCGACCACAAGCACGCCAAGTGCGTAATACTATTCCTGGGGAGACAGATAGTGCCATACACTATGAAACCCAAGCACAACTAAGGTGCAATGATGACCTGCATCTCGAGATCCATCCTGCTCATATAACACCACAAGCTAGACGTGACCTCAACACGTGTGCGAATCGTCAAGCCATCTCACAACCCATATGGCACAATAGAGATTACACGGAATAGTTGACTACGGGAATAACATTACATGCTCGACAACTCCTCCGTAAGCAATGCAATGACGAGCGAACACATCCGACCTGATGTACAGCACACACTCACATTAGACCCACCAACGGACCTCACACCGATTCTAATCATGACATACCGGGCTAATAACCTTTCAAGGATCCATAATGGCCCTATTCATGACACATACGAGCAGTCGTCAAATCTGAAACAAACTCACACGGTCCACAACCCAAGGAATAGGATGCCCTTCAGGCATAAACTCTCGTATTTGAGATATTACCATAACCTCCATACTTGATTTCAATCTTTAACAATCAAGTGACTAACATGTCACACTTATACAGATTTCCCCAGGGGATACTCTCACACGGCCTTTCGCACCAGGTAGCAAAGTATGCACATCCATACCACCAACCGAATACACAATGCCCCTTCCACAGAACACCATTCACAGGTGACACTAAAGAAAATGCCAGCTTACTCTGAACATCTAAATTCTCCCCTCCTCATCCGAGCTCGGGACATTCTTGTCAATACCGAACCACAACCTTGATCTTCGACTTTCAAATTCCCATGCCTCTCACTGCACCTATCATGCCTCTATGCGATAATACAAGTATTCACCATAACCCATGAACTACTAGTAGAATGAACACTTCATTGGCTAGAAACCTTTCACTTAACTCATTTAAGAAGAACCAATGCAACACACAACTGAATTCCCAAACCGCAGAAAGTACAAACCTTAAGTCGTGATCTAAACCGTCGTGACTCTTCCGGAATCCATTTACAGAATGATGCCATTCGAATCAAATACCTCCCAAATCAATCAATGTATGGTGGTTGCCAAGCCCGCATGTACAACCACAAACCACATGTATAACTTCACACACGGAAGGAACTAATCATTGACGCAATCAGGCTGGTTCAACCATTTCTAACCGACCCAACTTCTTCCAATTTACTATCGAATTTCCTTAGAAATAATAATACATCCATTCAAAACATACGAACCCAATTCGTACTCATCCCGATTGACCCGAATCGCGAGACCACATCATCTCGATGCCCATGAACCATCTCATACCCTTCTCAAGTGCACAATAGCATCTCCAACTGGTACACCAATTTTGCAAGACCTTTCGCGAATCTGAAGCTATTCCTTCCTTTACTCCAATACCGCACCGCATACCCGACGGTGACATAGAAAGTTCCAAGTTTCGTTCGCAGTCCACTGCGCAAACTCGGTCCCTAACCATACAACGGACCCGAAATCCTTAAGCACTGCATTTTAATTCTTGAACCCACTATGACAGTTGTTGAGCGTTACCCACTCTGACCTGATCCCGAACATAATCGAACTCCCACGCTTTGCGAGCACATGAACACCCTCTCAAAGAAGCAACCGGCTAAATTCTTTCCCTTGTACCTTACATCCACAAGAAGCATAAACTCGGAGTCTTCCCAAATCCTACACCTTAATCGATAAGGCGAAGTATAGCACACATTCATCGAGTTCCTTGTTCGACTTACTCCTAAAATTCAACGCATCGATAACCTGAAAACCCCACAAATAGACAACCACGCGATCCAATCGTAGACGGTAGGGCTCCCCCACTTAGGTTTAAGCTACCATCACATAATGTAGAGCTCACAATGATTCCTCCTTCTCAATCACCATGATCCCATACCGTTAACCTGCCAAATTTCTCAAAGTCTTTTGTTAAGCTCTTCATGAACATTCCAAATCATCAGTCATAATCGCACATTCTACCTCTTACCAGGTAGCAAGTAGTATTCTTTGCAGAAGCTTCACCAACATCACGCAACCGCTAACCTGCTCACAGGAGATAACCCACATGTGGAATTCCTTACCGACATCTTTCAACAATGCTACACTGGGTACAACTACCACGTAATCAGTAAATTCTCCTGATCACATGCTCACCCACCAGCCGTATAAGTTTGTTCCTTCCCCATTGACATAAACTGAAAGTTCAACAATACCTTCCACACTCAAGTCATATTGCATCTGAAACGATACTCAAATCTTCACACCCCTTTTCATTTCAAGCAAACTCCTTTCTGCCATATTCAATCTTTCTCTGTTCAGTAACCATTATTCCAAATAAAATCCGTAGACAAAATCACGTTCCATCACGATTCCCAAACTGTTCTAAACTTTCTAAAAGCACGCAGCTATCCTACCAAAGAATCCATATGCTAATTTGCCTCTCTTACTTCTGTTAAACCATCTTATTTAAGCAACTCCTCGACCTTTGCTGTTTATACTTGACCTCCCTCATGTCCTCCATGTCAACTACCACGAGACACTTCCCGCCATGTCCTCCCTCATACTTTGCTGCCCAACTCCTGCCTAATGAATTGCTACCATCTCTAAGCCTCCTAGAAGAGTATCTTTCACAATCCATCAACATTAGAATTACCAATTCGATTCAGAACCGCTATACACTGCTATCTCTGACAACCACTTCCTAGGCGCCACTTACCAACATGCTGCCCCAAAGGCAAATCGAAGGAGATCATAACACTGGCGAACCTTAATGCATTCAAACGAGGATGACGACACCGTATCACAATGAAAATTCCACCACGCTCGAAAATACCAAGTCTCGTTACTCCATCAACCAAAACCTGAGCATCCATAGTCCGATTGCCTTTCCTTTACTAGAATTAAATGATGAACCTCTAAATCATGCACTAAGGAATCCTCCTTTCGAGTCATTCACTGCCGCGATCCATAAATAAGCACTCTACCATTACACCAACATTGTGTGATAACAACTCATAGACATCATAGCCATCCAAGCACAGTCTCAAAACCATAGAGAATATAGATACTGAACGGAAATGACATAATACCCTTCCGCTAGGCGACGATAAAAGCTTGCCTGAACACGCAGGGAAAAACATCCTGCACCATGTCTGCAGTACTAATACAACTCCTGGACATCCAATTGACAACAAGCGCTTTACATTGCATAAGATTGAGTAGGAAGGAAATAAAGGGACAAGCCTCGATGGAATCAAACCGCACGATAAGGAAATCAAGAAGGGAAGTGCTCCTAACAGCCATATAGCCTCTCAAAGATACGTACAGACGTATCTGTACCGATCCGCAAGACTCTACTAGACTTACTCATGACTCGTGAGACCTAAGTGAACCTAACGCTCTAATACCAAACTGTCACGACCCAAAATCCACTAAAGGTCGTGATGGCGGCTAACATCGTCGTCAGGCAAGCCAACGGTGATTGATCAACTTAATTACCCATTTTTGTATTTTGAAATCATAATTTCCTTAATTAAATCATAAGAAATAGAATTTACACAACTACAATAACAAACAGCCCGTAGGAATCCCCAAAGCCTAGTGTCACAAGTGCATGAGCAATTTCTAAGGAGTACAATAATAATATAACATTGGAGACTCGGTGGACTGTGATGCGTAGCCTGGAATGCAGCTCACATAAAGTCTCCTCAACAGGTGCGCCTACGCGCCAAGGTGATCATCAAAGGAACCTGTCAGATCCTGCACATTTAGTGCAGAAGTGCACCATGAGTACGTAAATCAATGCGTACCCAACAAGTATCTAGCCTAACCCCGGAGAAGTAGTGACGAGGGGTCGATATCGACACTTACTAAAGGTCCAATAAAGCAATATAATGAAACTTAATCAGATATGAAGCATACGATAATGATGGGGTAAATCTGTAAGTTACATAGTCTTCCAATTATTTCTTTTAAAGTATGAATTTCTAAATCTTGTATTCTACCTTAACAGCTCAGAAAATGTCAAGGGTCGATATAAAATAAATAAGGAATATCGTATAAAATGCAGGGCATCAATGGAAAGATTAACTCGTAAATATTCGGATTACTCGCGATATAACGCACGATTCTGCCGAGGTCATTCGGCCCGATCCAAAATAATGTGTACACTGCCGAGGGTCGAGTGCCACGAACCATAGATGTATCTATATACTGCTAAGACGTTCAGCCCGCTCCACAAGAAAAGGAAGAAAGCTACCGAATTACGAGACATGTGTTTACAATATATTACATGAGTACAAAATGGATATAATCTTTACTGTTTTTCAAATAACTTGCCCACAACTCAAAGTGTTAAGGCTTGTACTAGTATACATATATTTATTTCTAAATGAATTTCATTTATAACTTCAATTAATTAAGCCAGCAAATGAGTTCAAATAATTCAAATATTACATGATAAGATCCTAAGTCTGCCTGGACATGAACATGCTTTAGCTACGTATGGACTCTTGTCACCTCGTGAGTACATAGCACGCACAACTAGTTGCATATAACAATAAATACCACCTAGGGAGTAGTTTCCCCCTCATAAGGTTAGCCATGAGACTTACCTCGTTCCGAAGTTCCATAACCGGCTCCAACGCCACTCAAACACCTCAACCTGATGCCCGTCTCTTAAAAACTAGTCAACCAACGTGCAAACCAATCAAACCATACCCCAATACGTATAATCTAACAATTTTAAAATGATTCCCAACTCCTCTCAAAAGCCAACAAGGACAACCCTCGGGCCCACGTGCCCGTATTCCGAAATATTTCGTAGATAAACTTTACCCATAACACCACGAACTAAAATAGATAACTTATTCCAAATTCCATGCCTAATCTCGTGGTCAAAATCCAAAAATACCAAATTCTAGGTTTTCTACCAAAATCCCAAGTTTCTACAAATTTCCATGTTTAAATCCATATACAAATCATGTATTTAACTTGTAATAGGTGGGAATCACTTACCTTGTATTGCTTGATGAAAATCTCCCTTGAAGCTCTCCAAAATCGCCCCAACCAAGTAAAAATGGAAGAAAATGGGCCAAATCCCGTTCTTAAAAGAACACACTGCCAGCGACATCTCGCAGCTGCGGCCACTTGACCGCTTCTGTAGTTTCGCAGGTGCGCCTAAAATACCACTTCTGTGGTCCCCCTTCAGCCCCTTTGCCTTCGCATCTGCGGAGTCACACCTGCGACCAAGAGTCCGCTTCTGCGGTCTTGCAGGTGCGGCACAAACCTCGCACCTGCGCCTCCAGCCTGCCTCACTCCCTACCGCTTCTGCGACCCCTTGGACGCTTCTGCGGTCCCACGGGTGCGGGAATTCCTTCTCACTTACGGCCTCCTCCCAGCTCCCCTTCTAGTCGCTTCTGCGGCCCACTGCCTCACTTCTGTGAGGCCGCTTCTACGATGAAGCTTCCACAGACGTGGTTACACCAGCAACCAGAATCCTCCAGCTTTTCCTTAAGTCCAAAATTCGATTCGTTAACCATTCGGAATCTACCGGAGGCCACCGGGACGTTGACCAAATATACCAAAGCATCCCAAAACACCTTACAAACTTAGTTGAAGCCTCAAATCACGCCAAACAACATCGAAACTATGAATCAACGATCGAAATCCTTCTTTAACTTTCAAACGTCGACGAACGCATCTGATTCATATCAAAACATTTCGGAATGGCGCCAAACATTGCGCACATGTCACAAATCATGATATGAACCCATTCCAAAGGTTCAGAATCCCAAACAGACATCGATAACACCAAAGCCCACTCCAAACCAAACTTAGGAAATTCTTAAACTTTCAAAATGGTAACTCTCCATAATAAACGTCGAAATGCTCCTTGGTGATCCGATGCTCAACCCAAATATACGCCCAAGTCCGAAATCATCATACTAACCTATTAGAACCTTCAAATCCTGATTTCGATGTCGGTTACTCAAAATTCAAACCTTAACCAATTCTTCCAACTTAAAGCTTTCGGAATTAGAATTTTCTTTTCAAATAAATCCCGAACTTCCCAAAATTCGATTCCGATCACACGTACAAGTCATAATACCTGAAGTGAAGCTACTCAAGGTTTCAAACCGCCGAACGACATGCTAGAGCTCAAAACAACCGGTCGGGTCGTTACACCCATCTTAGAAAACCCAATAAAAACATCTTTTCCTGCCAAATAATTCAACCCAAAGATACAAATCCTGACCCTGAAAGAGAACCCTTCTGGAATATACAAACTATCATGAAAGAACATGACTGGATCCAATATTTCGTCAAAAAGGGTAAAGGAGTTTGGCAGTTCAAATGCCCATTCACGGCATACTGCCCATGGTATCTTGATTGCGACTGCCAAGACTGTTTTGAAGACCCAATTGGAGAATTTGATAAACACTAGCTCCATCATTGGAATAGATTTTGCCTCAATGAGACCAAACCTGAAATTAAGAAAAAAAGGAAAACCACTGAAAAGCAATTTCGAGCCCGATATGAAAATAAAGATCCTTCAATTGGCTCACTATGTTGTCCAGGTAAATATGAATTTCTTGTTAGTTACCAAACCCATGTATGGACAAAATTACCAAAAAAGTTCACTCCAAGTTGGGAAGATAGTGAAATAACGCCCAAACCCACACCATCATCAGCTCATAATGCCCCAACGTCCAAAAAGCCACCTGAACCTAAAACTACATCAACTGAAAAAGCCCCAAAGTCTACACAACCACAAATATTCATGATAAGGCCTTCAAGTTCCAGTCATACCCAAGATTTTTCTTCACTTCAACCATTTGAAAAGAGGGTATCAGCTATGCTCCAAAAATGTCCAAGAAAAATATAGTGCTACCTAATGGAGCAAAACCTCCAACAAGTGACATCGAAGCAACAATGAACTGGCAATCAGAAAATTTCATCTGTCAAAACAAAGTGTTGAACAATATTGGCAATACCATAAAAATGTGGATCATACACAAAACAAAATGATGAGCAAAGTGAAAACACTTGAGAAAAAGGTAGAGCAGACATTGTCTCACCATGCAGGATTAATCAAAGCCCTATTGAGAAATGACCTCTTTGTCTGCCAGGAACTTCACTTTTCCAATTCATCCAACAACAACAAAAGGAAATGATTGACATCAGGGAACAAATTCAACTATTGAGAAATGACCTCTTTGAGTCACAAAAACCCCCAGATTTTCCTTCAAATCCTACCTTCTTCCCTATGTAGCCACAAGCATACTCCCCGCCGAAACTGGACTATGCCTTTTCTACATTTCCTACTACCTCACAGAATCCTATTTCTTTCACCCAACCCTTAAAATAAGAACAAGAATTTGATGTTGCAAAAATGGTTTGGGCAAAGAAAGATTCTATTGCGGCCAAGAAATAACCCAAGAAAAGGCAAGATTATGGAGAGAGTTCAAAAGGGTCCAACCCCGAAAATTTGATGATTTCTAATCAAAAGGCTTCAGACCTCTGTGTCTTCCAACCAAGAAATATTTCATAAGGTGATACTACATGGTCGGAATCTCAATATTCATCAGATGATGATACAATAGAAGATAGCTCTCAATCAAGCAATGAATCCACCACCAACTCTTCTGAAGAAGACTATCCCCCAATATTTGTAATCTAGCCAAGAGATCCAGAAATATCTGAGGTAGATGAGGATCAAAAAGGCATGACAGATGAAACAATCCCATAAAGAAGACATGAGCCCATGGCATAAAACCAGTTGGAACTGGCTTCCACACTTTTACCTTGGATGACGTCAAGATTTCAAAATGGCCTCAAAGGATCCAGGACTTCTATGCTTAGATGGTGACCAAATATTTGGTGGAATGAGAAAAGTATATCATCTTATCAGAACTCATTTCACGATTCTCAGGATCCTCCGAGATTGGTGGAACTCACTTAAGATTCAAGAAAAAAATAGATTCCTTACTTCTCAAGATTTTGCCTTCAACATCAGAATCCTACATGAAGTTTTCTATGAAGATCCTGGCAAAGACAAGAAAAGATGTGAAGACAACTCTTCGAGATGAAGTGTGTGTCATTCGGCAAAAATGACATTGATAATAATTTTCACAAAATGGCAAAGATATACTTTGAGGTTGGAGACATCAACCTAAAGCAAGCCTTTGTCTATTCCCTCCCAAAATTATTGGCAAGCCGAACCATGACTATCATTAAAGAAACGTTTCAGTCAATAACAGCCCCACAAGTTAACTATATCAGGTAAGCTATTTTCGTCTCATTGGTGGACATTTGTACAAAGCGCTTTGCCCTAAAACAAATTATCCAACACAATCTAGCGCTTGACAAAGCATGCCGCAGATCCGATATGATCACCAAATCAGGATGTTCCTGCCACACACCTAGGCGACAGAAAGGATTCGGGAGGTTTAGATGGCCAAGAATTCTAGATGGGAGATCAAGGTCCAGGAGACACACAAAATATTTCAGACGAAGGGGGCTGGGAAATTTTCAGAAAAAGAACAGATGCTTTATTTTTCACAAGATTGGACACTTCGCAAGAAATTGTCCCCAATCGAGGAGATCTATGAAACTTCTTGAATAAATTGAATATTACACTGCCATACATTTCAGAGAAGAATAGGACCTCAAATCCATATTCTCTGTGGATGATGAACACACTGAAGATACTTTATTATCTCTTGATATATACGAAGATCATGGTGATGACCACTACCAAATTTCAGAACCAGCAGCTAAAGCCTGAGAGGAGATCAATGCCCTCATAGTCATCCCTCTGGTAGAACTCAAGGTTTATCCATCCAAATGGGATAAACCAACTCAAGTCATTGCTTTCATTGACACTAGAGTTTCTTGTTCACTTATGAATCTGGTTGTTCTCTTTGAAGATCAATGGTTGTCGTACTTCAACGATTTCAATACTACATCAAATGGGATCCAGGCTACCACTGTCATCACAAAGCACCTGGTCATAATTGAGTTTTTTCCAAGATTAAAGTACAGAACCAAGCTGATAGGGTCCGATGTACTAGGAAAAGACCTTATTGTTGGATTTGACATTTTGAGACAACTAAAATATTAGCTTCAGATCAGGGATAACGGGATAACCTTTAAGAAGCAGTTCAAACCTTATTCTGAAATTCCAAGGCTATTCCAAATTACCAACGATGAACAAATCAAGGAGATTGAACAAAATCTCATTGAGCATTCATGTGCTGAATCCCACAAGGATTTTATGAAGAAAGGAAAAGGCCCGTTATGGAAAAATGAAATGTTTTTTATCAAGCTCCCTTTCAAGAAGAGTAAAAACATCAATCCAACAAAAGCTAGTCATTCAGGCATGAACCCAGATCATCTTCAGCTCACAAAAAAGGATTGCCAAGAACTCTTATAATTTGATCTAATAGATCTATCGAATTCACAATGGGCATGTGAAGCATTTTATGTCAACAAAAGAGCTGAGCAAACAAGAGGAAAACTCAGTGATACATTGGAGGAACATGCCAGCTTTCTCCGTCAATTTGAGGCACTGGTAACACAATATGGGATCATTCTCTCATAAAAAAAGATGGTTCTTGCTCAAAAGGAGATTGATTTCCTCATAATGCATTTTGTCCAAAGTGTATACAGTCCAGGACCATATATATGTCAGGAACTGTTCAAGTTTCCTGATACCAGCCTCACAACAAAGCACATCCAACAGTTCTTGGGTGTAGTAAATTTTCTTGGGTGTAGTAAATTATGTAAGAGATTTCATCCCAAATATCTCTACATACATTTCTCTACTCACTAAGATGCTCAAGAAAAGTGCTCCGTCATGGGGAAAGGAACAAGATGAAGCAATCAAGATAATAAAGGAGATATTGAAAGATGTCAAGTCACTCTACATCCCTTTAGAAGGTAAGAAAATACTACAAACTGATGCCAGCAATGAATATTGGAGTGCTATTCTATTTGAAGAAAAAGATGGCCGAAGGAAAATATGCGGATATGCCAGCGAAAAGTTCAAAGTTGCCGAAAAACATTATCAATCCACTTTCAAGGAAATTCTTGCATTAAAGAATGGAATCAAGAAATTCATTTTTTTCCTGATTCATACAGAATTTCAGATAGATATTGATATGAAGTCCTTCCCAAAGATGATCCAAATAAATACAAAAAATATTCTGAATCCTTAGATTATCAGATGGGCCCAATGGTTCTCTCCATACAAGTTCCAACTCAAGCACCTGAAAGGAATGGATAATATTCTTGCAGATTTTCTATCTCGACCAGAAGAATTCTCAAAGCGATTATCCCAGAAAAGATAAAGTCAAACCAAAAGCTAACCAGCTAGATCTTCATGTTTTCAAATGTATCAGGAACAAGTTTATTGAAGCCAACGGATCATCCACCGGAGTTATTCAACCTCATGGATCCCTTTGATCCATCAATTATAGTGGAAATAAGAACTTATTATGAACTCCAAATTTTCCGGCAACATGGAGGATCCATTCTTAAGCCTTATGGGGTCAATCCAGAATATTCATTCTGACATATATTCATAGCATAAGCCAAGGATTTTCCCTAGGAACTTTGATGGTTTTTCTGGTACTTATGCCATCAGTATTATATTTTCATGGAATTCAAGTGCAACGTCTTCAAAGATTTTAACAACATTAAACCTTCTCTTAAAGTATTTCTATTATGGTTCAAGCCTCGAAGATATTGGATAAAATGTTTCAATGATTCCTACAAGACAAAGGTATTCATATTCCATAGGCCAGTAAAGACTATTAATAGAAAGGTCCAGGCCTGTACTGGACCTCTATAATGATGGGGGCAATACTTTATCAAATGACCTAACTCTCCACAATCGTAACAACCCCGAGCCAAAAATGACGGTGGGGCCTGCATCAGACCCTGGGAACTAGAATAACCACTGGAAGAACCTGGTACTGATGAAACCTTAACTGATGGAGCACGGTACAAGATCTGAGCTGGAAGTGCACTGAAAGATGACTAACCCGGACAAGTGCTATATGAACCATGACTAAGTGATGCACCACGATGAACCGTACGAGCTATCTAAGTGGGCCTGTAAGGACGACCTCTACTCTAATGTGATTGACCTCCAAATGAGGTACCACTGAAACCAAAAAATCCACGGGGCCTCTTGAACTCTCACTCCTAGCACTCAAGCCTATGAACCGACTCCAAGCGCCTAGCAATCTCGACCACCTGGTCAAACTTAGCATACGTCTTGGCCTCTCAGGCCAAACTGTAATGTAGGACATAGTTGAGGTCGTCAATGAACCTCCTGATCCGCTCTCTCTATGAGAACCAACCATATAGCATGACGGGCCAAATCTATGAATCTTATCTCATACTGAGTCAGAATCATATCTCCTTGGCGCAGCTGCTCAAAATCTCTACGCAACTTCTCTTTGCAAGTATGTGGAACAAACTTCTCTAAGAAGAGAACTGAGAACTCATGCCATATAAGTAGTGTTGTGCCAACTGGCTTGCTCAACTCATAGTCATACCACCGTCTGTAAGCTACCCTAGCCTGCTAAAAAGTAGTAAATGCAACTCCAGTGGTCTCTAAAATACCCGTTGTGCGAAGAATCCGATGATACCTATCTAGAAAGTCCTGAGCATCCCCTTACTCCACCCCATAGAACTCTGGAGGCTAAAGCCTCCTTAACCGCTCCAATCACTTTTCCTCCTCATCACTCATAAGTGGGCCAACCTCAGCCTGAGCAGCAGCAATTGGCTGGGCTGGTAGCAGCCCTAGTGTGGAGTCCCTGAGCTAGCTTCTCTAGAGTATGGGCGGTAGGGGTCTGGGCACTTCCTCCGGCCTCTGAAGTGGTTGGTGCAGCTGGAACCGAAACCGCCTGAGCCAGGATCGTGCACATAGTCAAACTCTGGGATAAGGCCTCCTGAAGGCCAGGAATAACAATGGGCACTGTTGGTGCCTGAGCTGGCCCCGCCTGGTCAACAACATCTAGTACATGCTCCTCAGCTGGAGCGACTGGTGGCTCCACATGTGCTACTCTGGCTGTAGTACGAGCCTCTACCATGGTCTCGTCCTCTCGTGGCCCTAAGTGGTTGTACTGGTGGCCGTCCACCTGATCCGGTTGCATGTATCCTCACCATCTATGAGAGAATAGAAGAATCAAGATTCAAACTTTGGAAATAATAACTTCACACGATAAGACTGCAATAAAGTGAAGTTTCCTAATAGTTCGGTAGCCTCTCGAAGATAAGTACAAATGTCTCTATACCGATCATCAAGTTTCTACGAAATTGGCTCATGACTCGTGAGACCTAAGCAACCTAGTGCTCTGATACCAACTTGTCAATACCGTAAATCCACATGTCATGATAACACCTAATCCAACTCGCTAGGTAAGCCAAAAGTCACATGATAACAATGAAAACGAAATTGTCTAATAAATCAACAGCGGAAGAATATCATAAGGTATCTCATAATAAAACCATAATGTTGCTACAACCAACCCCAAAATCTGGTGTCAACAAGTACACGAGCACTATTGAATAATAAAATACAAGCAAAATCCTCTAATACAATTGTCTGAACAAATGAACAGTAAAGATGATGCTAGGCTATAATCTCGTATTTTAGTCAGTTATTGCACTCTATTTCACTGCACTTTATTTGTGTTTGAGCTTTAATTGGGAGTGTTTTGCACTTATTGTGTGTTTTATACCTTGTAGGAGTGATTCCGAGCTATGTAGATGTTGTGGAGCTAATTCGAGCTATTTGAAGCTTTGAAGTCTGAGTAAAAAAAATACATAAATAAATAAATAAATAAAAGAGTTTGAGTAAAAGCCCAAGGGATTAAGTCGGGATCGTGTTTGGGGGTCGAGGACCAAGTCTGGACGTCAAAACGCAAGCAAATAGCAACACTCTGAGAATTTTGCACTACTGCAATGTGTGGGGCGGCGCGTGGGGCGCTGCAATAGTGTAAATCCTTCTTCCTGACAAATGTTGAGCTCTCTGGATTTCCCCACTAATGCCCCGCATGGTGCGTCGTCCCATGTGGCGTGCCTGTGAAATCTTTCCAGAGATATTGTCCTATTTCGGCTAGGAAAGGGTGATTTCATCTGGGCCCGACCCTACTTGGTATAAATACATGAAAAAACGTTATTTTATGGATTTTTGACATACTTTGTACCTAAGTAAGCTAAGGAGGAGTTGGAAGAACACAAGCACAAGGATTTCATCATTCCTTCCTCACTCAAGACCCGAATTTGGATCGAATCTATGTTTTCCTATACTTTAATTATATTTGTAAAAAATTTCTCCATATCTATGGAGTAGTTCCATTTAGGGTTTGATGGATTTGGTGTATTGATGATTGTTTGTGGATTATAACTCTAGTTTTATGTATTGAAGCATTTTTGGATGATTTAATTATTGCATCTATATTCACTAGTTCATGTAATCGAAAGAGGCATAACTTGTGATATCTTTGCATTATATTGTTGGTTGAGTTCATTAATTCTTCTAATTAATCGAAAGAGGCTAGTTGAATCATTGATTAAACCTACTTAGGAAAATAATCGAAAGAGGTTTACCTAAAGACAAATCCATTACGCATTCTTGCATATCTTCACGTGCTTAAATTGGTTCATCTTGTGAGGTTAAGAATTAATCGAGAGAGGAGTTTTGCTTAACGCTTGAACTAATAATTGAGTGAATTCGATAGACTCACTTGAATATTAGAAGTGAATTATCTAGAGTTAGATCCCGAAAAATTATCTTGCACCTATCCTATCAAAATCCGATCTTCTCCCATTGATAACCTTCTTTGCTTATTCCTTGTTTCGATTGTCATTAGTCAATAGCTTTAGATTCTTAGTTAATTTTAGTTAGACATCTTATAAATCTCAACTGTTGATCATCTTTGATAGCAACCAAGCTAGAAACTACGAGAATACTATTTAAATCCAATCCATGTGGATACGATATTATAGTATACTATATTTTATAAGCAAGAAGAATTTAAGTATGTATTTTGCGCTCGTCAAATTTTGGCGCCGTTGCTGGGGATTGGCAATTAATAGTGTTTGAAATAGTTTGTAGTGCTAATTCAGGAATTTTTTCTTTTTATTTCTATTTTCTCTTTTAACATTTGGTGTTCGTTGACTGCGCACAGGTTACAGGTTTAGATCGGTGCATTACTCGAGCTTCTGCAAAAGAAGTGCTACCATACGAGCTCGAGATAGAAAAACAACTGCGATAGCTAAGGAAGGAAAGAGATCTCACCGAGACGATAGAAAAGGTTGGGCAATCCTCAACCAAAGAACTTATGGCTGGAAATGGTGATGATAATATAGATTTGGCTACAAGAGAGTCAGCCCAACAACGAGAAAAATCTACATGGGATGCTGAGGAAGCAGCTATTAGAGATGCACAGATTATCTATAAAGAAGAGAAGGGTTGGAGAATTGCTCAAAATCAACCCTTGGCTGCAGACCATTTTGGAAATATAGCTCCCATGCCTGGGAGATCACTAGACGATTATGCTAGACCGGTCTACAATCAAGGCTTATCAAGTGTTCGACCACCTCCAATTGTAGCTAAAAATTTCGAGTTGAAGCAAGGGTATTGCTGTGTTTTTAGAGGAAAGATGAACGAAGATCCAAACACACATCTATTGGACTTTGAGGAGATTATGAACACCTTTCAATACAATGGGGTGTCAGAAGATGCAGTGTACTTAAGGGCATTCTCCTTTTTACATAAAGATGATGCAAAGCAGTGGCTTCGAAGCTTGCCCACGGGATCGATTAGAACATGGAAGGAGATGACCAGAAAATTCCTTGATAAATATTTCTCCTAAGCTAAGTTAGACAAGTTTAGAGGAGAAATCCATAGCTTTTGCCAGAAAGAGACTGAAATTGTTTTTAAGCATGAGAGAGGTTTAAGGAGATCGTTAAAAAGTGTCAACATAGTGGAATTGAACTCTGGATGCAACTCCAAGACTTTTGGGATGGATTGACAACGGCCTCGCGTAGAACATTGAGCAATGCAGTTGGAAGTCCTTTGATGAACAAGACTCCAGAGGAGATAGTAACAATTATTGATGAGTTATCTGAAGATGACAATCAGTGGCCCTCTGAGAGTGTTGAAAGAATAAGATCAACGGGTGTTTACCAAGTTGATGCTACTACATCTGTGCAGGAACAGATTGATTCTATGGCTAAAGAAATACAAAAGATGACCTTAGCCTCGATATACAATGAGCATCACGCAGCTTGTGATATATGTGGAAGAGGACACCCTACTCATGAGTGCCAAGTCTCAACTGAGGAAGTGAATGCCGTGGGAAATTATAATTTTAATGCAATAGGTCAGAAGCTCCTCGATTTTTCATGGAGTTCACCTGAGGCTACCGCTAATGCATGGCAAAAACATAACCCTAGATTTTAGGGACAAGGAGGTCATGGTTTTATGAATCAACCGAAGCAGCAGTTTCAGCCTCAACAGTCCAATCAGCCTGGTCTGGAAGATATCCTGAAGGCCTTCATTGTGAAAACTGATGAAAGATTTGAAGTACAAGGGGCAGCAATTCGAAATTTAGAGAAGCAAGTGGGACAGATTGCAACAATATTATCTAAGAGGGTTCTGGTCACTCTCCCTGCTGATACTGAAAGAAATTCCAAAGAAACAGTGAATGTTATAACCTTGAGAAGTGGGAAAGTGTTGAAAGAACCCACCCCGATCCAAAAAGATGTGATACTTGAAAAGGAAAGTAGGGAGCAGCTGAAAAGTGATGACGACAAGAAGAAGAAAGGCCCAATGAAAGCCGAGAAAAGAAGAAGGAAGAAAAATCAAGAAAGGAGGAACATTAGGAGAGCGAGCATATGCCTGCGCTACCTTTCCCTCAAAAGCTATATAGAGAAAAGTTGGACAAGCGGTTTGAGAGATTTCTTGATGTGCTGAAACAAGTTCATGTAAACTTACCATTCACAAAAGTGCTCTAACAAATGCCTTCTTATGCTAAATTCTTGAAAGATATCCTTACAAAGAAGAGGAAAGTAGAGGAGACCTCACTGGTCAAGCTCACAGAGCATTGCAGTGCGATATTGCAAAATAAATTCCCACAAAAGTGTGGAGATCCAGGGAGTTTTACTATACCTTGCGCTTTAGGAACTATTAATTTGATAAGTCTTTATGTGATTCAGGTGCCTCTTAATTTAATGCCTATATCTATTTACATGAAACTGGAGAAGGAGATTTTAAAGATAAGGTCTGCACCAATATCATTGCAGCTGGCAAACCAGACGACTTTAATACCCAATGGGATAGTGGAATATGTGTTAGTTCGGGTGGATAAGTTCGCATTTCCTATGGATTTTATTGTGGTGAATATGGAGGAAACCAAATAGGCCCCCCTCATCCTAGGAAGACCATTCTTAGAGACGGGCAGAGCGATATTAGATATATATAAGAGAAAACTCATGCTTAGAGTGGGTGAGGAGACTGTGATTTTCAAGATGGATATAGAAAAGGGGGTGCAAAAAGAAAAACCAGCTGCAAGTGTTGAGTGGAAAGTGAAGGGCGCGAAAGAGAAGGTTGCAGTGAGCGAGAAAGATAAGTGTGGGGTGTACCCAAAGAAGGCTGAGAATAATATGTCAGCATGGATGTGTGCATTAGTTCAGGCGCAAGAGATAGAACCAGAATTCGACTAAGACCCCGACTAGATATTCAGGGAAGTTTTCTTTACCTTATGCTTTTTAATTGTGTGCCATGGGAACATGCCATAACTTAAAGTGTGGGGTGGGGGATATTTGTATGCATGTATATTAGTTGTCTTTTTGTTAGTTGAAGTTAGTAGAGATACTAAAAACAAAGTGAAAATATTTGAGAAAGTTTTTAATTTTCGATTTTTCCCGGCAATGGATATCATCGACAGGTTTCTTGAGGGATTAAAGTCGAAAGGAAAAGACAAAACGCTTTTCTTTTGTAGGTAGTGTAACAAGTCCACCTTGGTTTTTCTTTGTGCCACGGTTCTTTTTCAAGGGTTTTGGTTGAACCAGGTGTAGTTAGTTTTTATTTTTTTAGGAGTAGGAAACCTTGTGCTGTGATTTGAAATGTAGGCAATATCTCTTAACTTTATTATACCTTGAGAATAATAAGTGCTTTAGTTGTGATGCTTAGGCTCAGTTTTTGACTCGTGTATAAGTACCTTAAGTTGTATGATCTTAACTTTGCTTAATTGCTTTGACTAGAGTGTCTTGATAGTCCAATCCTGAGTGAGTTATGTGCCATGTGTGTGAGAGGTTTTGTATATTCTATGCATTGCATTCGATGTCTAGAACTTGCCCTGTGTATTTGAAAAGAGAAATAATAGTTTTATTCAGTCTTGGAAGTGATATAGGCATTTCTTTGTTGAGCCAGATATGTGTTATTACCCACCTAATTGTTATGTATCGTAGTTAACCTCTTTGAGCATGCAATCCTGTTTCTTTGGAAACCACATTACAAGCCCTAACCATTTGTTTGAATTGACCATCTATTTGAACCTTGTACCTCTCGTGAACATTTGAATTTGTTATGAACTTTGTAAAAGTTGAAGTGTGGGGTGGTTGGTTTGGCTTTTGAGTGGAACTATTGAACTAAGGAGAAAGGTGCAGTATTTTTAAAAAGTAAGAGCCACGTGAATTGAAAAGAAAGGAAAAACATAAGTGTATGATTGGGAAAAATATTCCTTGACAGTGGTAACTTGATGTAATCGTGCTTAAAGAAGTAGTGTGTTAATGTATATTGATGTAAAGTTGGAGTTATGGTTGAACGTAAGTATGGGGTTTTGAATTCTTAATTGTATGTATTAAAAGTGCGTAGGGAGGTGTAGTCACTCTTATATCTAAATGTATTCTACCCATCCCGCAGCCTACATTATAACCAATTAAAGTCCTATTTGATCCTTGACTGAATGAGCTCAATTAGTGGAGTAGTACACTACGGGCAAGCCTATGGTACGTCTTTTGTGGAACATGAATGTTGTTTCTGAGAGTGAGTGAATTCTTTCTATCTTGAGTTCTTGATTGTTCTTAAATTTTATTGTGTGTGGAACTACTCTCTATGGTTGTGTGAGGGCACTTGATTCATGAAGGAAAGGTAATGTCATTGACCTTTGTGTTAGAGTAAGTGAGCGGATCATGAAAAATGTGTGGTTCTTTTGAGTCAAATCTTGAGGCGAGGATGTTACGGTATTGTGCTTAATCTGTTTTAAATATTCTTAGTATGATGAGTTATGAGAGTTGTTGAAAAAGGTCATGTTTATATGAAGTGTAGTTTGATTGCTCGAGGACGAGCAATTATTACACTTTGGGGTGTTGATGGTAGGCTATAATCTCGCGTTTTAGTCACTTATTGCACTCTAATTCACTGTACATTATTTGTGTTTTAGCTTTGATTGGCATGTTTTGCACTTATTGTGTGTATTATGCCTTGTAGGAGTGATTTCGAGCTATGTAGATGTTGTGGAGCTAATTAGAGATATTTGGAGCTTTGAAGTCTAAGTAAAAGCCCAAGGGATTAAGCCGAAATCATGCTCGGGGGTTGAGGACCAAGTCTGGACATCAAACGCAAGCAAAAAGCAACACTTTGAGAATTTTGCACTACTACGGCGCATGGTGCGGCGCGTGCCGCCCCGCAGTAGTGCAAATCCTGCTACCTGACAGATGTTGAGCTCTCTGGATTTCCCCACTAATGCCCTGCATGGCGCGTCGTCACATGCGGCACGCCTGTGCAATTTTTCGAGAGCAATTGTCCTGTTTCTGCTAGGAAAGGTTAATTTCATCTGGGCCCGACCCTACTTGGTATAAATACATGGAAAACATTATTTTCTGGACTTTTGTCATACTTTGGACCTAAGAAAGCTAAGGAGGATTTGGAAGAAAACAAGCATAAGGATTTCATCATTCCTTCCTCACTCAAGGCCCGAGTTTGGATCGAATCTATGTTTTCCTATAATTTTATTATATTTGTGAAGAATTTCTCTATATCTATGGAGTAGTTCCATTTAGGGTTTGATGGATTTGGTATATTGATGATTATTTGTGGATTATAACTCTAGTTTTATGTATTGAAGCATTTTTGGATGATTTAATTGTTGCATTTTTATTCACTAGTTCATGTAATCGAGAGAGGCATAACTTGTGATATCTTAGCATTATATTGTTGGTTGAGTTCATTCATTCTTCTAAGTAATCGAAAGAGGCTAGTTGAATCATTGATTAAACCTAGTTAGGAGAATAATCGAAAGAGGTTTTCCTAAAGACCAATCTATTACGCATTCTTGCATATCTTCATGTGCTTAAATTGGTTCATCTTGTGAGGTTAAGACTTAATCGAGAGAGGAGTTTTGCTGAACGTTTGAACTAATAATTGAGTGAATTCGAGAAACTCACTTGAACATTAGATGTGAATTATCTAGAGTTAGATGACGAATATTTATATTGATAACCCTATCTTCTCCCATTGATAACCTTCTTTGCTTATTCCTTGTTTCGATTGTAATTAGTCAATAGCTTTAGATTTTTAGTTAATTTTAGTTAGACGTCTTATAAATCTCAACTGTTGATCATCTTGGATAGCAGCCAAGCTAGAAACTACACGAATACTGTTTAAATCCAATCCCTCTGGATACGATATTATACTATACTATATTTGATTAGCGAGTAGAATCTAAGTGTGTGTTTTGTGCTCGTCAAAATATAGAGATAACAAAAAGAGAACTTCAAGGACAACGGACGATATGTCAGCTACCTCATAGTCTCCCAAAAGCTGGCAATAACTCAAGTCTGAAAATTACCTCGATCGGATATACCTGAATTTGCACACGAAGTGCAGAGTATCGTATGAGTACAACTGACCCCATGTACTCAATAAGTAACAACACTAACCTTGCGTTGAAAGCAGTGAAGAGCTCAAGACAATGGTCAAGTACCAATACTAATAACTAGTTACAGTTCAGAATATAAAGGATAAACCGTAGAAACAGTAGCTAGAAAGAGTAGCTCAGTGATATCATGATTAACTTGTTCACATTTTTTAAACATAGACATGCTTTCAAGTATAAAAGTTAAATCTCAACACAGATAAAGCAGGTCAATTATCAATTAACATGAGAAAAGTACATCTCTATGCCTACATGTCAAGTATACATGTCAGTCAACAGTATCACAATGAATCTATAAAAATATTTATATTTTAGCATTGTAAAGGTTCCTGGCATAACTTCCCATCATCAAGCAGGAATATAAAATAATGTTCTTGCGCCCACTACTAGTATGTCAGACTCCAGAATGGGCGCCGATCATGCCCAAGCGCTAATCATAATCTTTTAGACCAATAGTGAGGGCTGGTGTACGCATCGCTCCAAAACAATAACACTTAACCCAATATGTTCCTAGCATACACGTCACTTCAAAATCAATACCAAACCAGCCCTATGGCCCAAACTCACTCATTTAATGCTGAAATCTCATATACATCTCAAAATACTCAGTTTAGCAGTGTTACTCTTAAGTGGTATCAACAACATGTGAGGAATCAATTAATAAGTACTAAGATAGAGATAACATGCACGGATATAGTATCATGGCTGAGAACATGTGTGCAAAAAAGGTATATAACTCTAAGTAGCAAGAATAGCACTATCAAGTCTCAAACAATTAGCACTTAGCCTAGACATGATGTCTAACATGTATCACAGTTCAAATAACCAAACAAGTAGAGTAAATGCGGGGACAACAAGATATGATAGCAAAACAAGCCCGATCATAGCCTAAATGCCTCCCCACAATGAACACACCGGTGCACGCACACGCATGTCACCTAGCGTGTACGTCACCCCAATATCTCTCATATAACGTAGTTCTCAAGGTTAAATACCTCCAAATCCAAGTTTATATGTGTTACTTACCTCAAAACGCACAAATCAATACTCCAACAAGCCCTTACCACGCCTATCGGCCTCCAAACGACTCGAATCTAGTCACAAATAACTCAATATCAACAAATAATGTCATAGGAAAAAACATCAAACAATAAAGTTTTGATCTTTATCAAAATCAAAATTTCAACCCCGGGCTCGCACCTCGGAACCCAACAAAATTCACAAATTCCTAACACACATTCGATTATAAGTCCAACCATACCAAAATCATCCAATTTCAACCTCAAATGAACTTTCAAATCTCTATTTTTTTATTTTTGAAACATTTCTACAAAATCCCCAATTTATCTACTCCAAATAACCAAATAAATGATAAGCAAGGATTGAATCATGATAAATGAACAAAGTCGATTCAAAAACACTTAATCCGATCCAAGACGTGAAAATCCCCTCCAAAATGGCCCAAAATTGTGCTCTACAACTCAAAATATGATATAATAACTCTAACACTCGAAATGGCACTTGAACATTATGCCCAGGTACTTACCCTTCGCGAATGCAGAAGAGGCCTCGCTTTTGCAAAGCACAACTTAGCATTTAGCCAAAATCCTCCTACGTGAATGCGGAGACCCGGTCACGAATGCGATGACCAACGAGTCCATACCTACGCGAATGTGAGACCTCTCTCGCAAATACGAAGGCTTAAGCCCCAATGCCCCTCAGCCGACCTCCCTTATATGGGAACGCGTCCTCCCTCTAGCGTTTGCGAAGGGCACTAACCTCCAAAGCTTCGCGAACGTGTTCCCCTTATCGCGAACGTGAAGAGCATTCTGCCTGCCGACCCATAAGCCTTCACGAATACTACCCCTTTGTCGCAAACGCGAAGAAGCACACACAAGACACGGGATCAGTTAACCAAACATGAAGAAAAGGACCAAAAATCATCTATAACACCCGAGGCCCCCGGGACCTCAACCAATCATACCAACAAGTTCTAAAACTGTAACGACCCGATAACTCATTTTGAGCCCTAGCACGTCGTTCGGTGGTTTGAGGCCTTGAGTAGCTTCACTTCAGGTATTATGACTTGTACGCATGGTCGGAATTGAATTTCGGGAAGTTCAGGATTGATTTGAAAAAACAATTCTAATTTCAGAAGCTTTAAGTTGGAAGAATTGACTAAGGTTTGACTTTTGAGTAAACGACCTTGAAATCAGGATTTGAAGGTTCCAATAAGTTCGTATGATGATTTCGGACTTGGGCGTATGTTCAGGTTGAGTATCGGATCAACCGGGAGTGTTTCAGCGCTTATTATGTGCTATTTGTTGCGGGGGCTACGTACGCACGAGGTGATGAGAATCCGTACATAGCTAGATTCATGTTATGTCCGGGTAGACTTAGGTTCCCGCCATGCTATAATTGTACTATTTGAGTTGTATCCTGCCTATTAAATTTCTTTATTTTACGTTGCGACTTGAGACTAGACTTGCATAGAGTGATAGACTCGATATGGTAGAGATTCAACGGGCTTCATGATTAGCTGCAAAATGATTGTACTCCTTTTACGAAATTTTTCTGCATATTGCGTTTCACCGAAAGGATTTCCTTAATATACATAACTCACACGTTTATTCATGAGTGGGGTCAAGGACCCGTCCAAGCTTACTATTCTAATGGGATTGGGCTGTTCGCCTCGGTAGGATAGATACATCTATGGTTCATGTCGTTCGACCCTCGGTAGTGCGCACTCTACAATGGAATCGGGTCGTACGCCTCTGCAAGATTATGTACCACACTCTCATGGGAGCGGGCCATTCTCCTCAATAATAAAATAGATGTATCTATTGTTCGGAAATATTATGATGGATCGGGCCGTACGTCTCGAAATTTCTATAAAATACTCTTATGCAATCGTGCATAGTAATTGGCAAGAAGCCAGCATATCTGTGAGCTATTACTGATTGAACTGTGATGACCTATCTGGTAAGGTCCATTGTATACATACTCCGATTGAGGATGTAGCTACTAGCTGATAGTCTGAGCTATTTTTGAGAGGAAGATTGCACCACGTATTATACTTGTTATTTCGCTTATTTACTCTGGTTCACACCTATTTATTTCTATTGTATCTGTCTTATGGGACCACTAGTAAATGTTGATGCCGACCCCTCATCACTACTTCTCTGGGGTTAGGCTAGATACTTACTGGGTACGCGTAGATTTACGTACTCATGCTACACTTGCTGCACTTTTTGTGCAGATATATATATGTCTGGTGGTCTTTTGGGCGCAGAGGCGCGGCTATTGCGGGGACTTTACAGTGGGTTGCATTTTATGTTGTAGTCCGTAGCCTGCGGAGTCTCCATCAGAGTTATTTATATTCTCCTGTCTAATTTGTATTCCAGACAGATATTATATTTTTATTATATTTCCTAGTTGATGCTCGTTCACTTCTGACACCGGGTTTTGGGGGTTTTCATTAGGTTATTCATTATGGTGGTTCGTGTAAACATTTTATTACTTTGTAAATTCTATTTTATATTTTTCAATTAAGGAACATTATGATTTCAAAATACTAAAATGAGTAATGCAATTGGTAAATCACTGTTGGCTTGCCTGACAGCAGCGTTAGGCGCTATCGCAATCTACAGTGGATTTTGGGTCGTCACAAAAACACAATACGAACTTAGTCGAAGCCTCAAATCACATCAAACAACACCAAAAATACGAATCGCACCCCAATTCAAGCCTAATGAAACTAATGAACTTCCAACTTCTAAAATCAATGCCGAACCATATCAATTCAACTCTGAATGACCTCAAATTTTGCACTAGTCCCAAATGACACAACAGACCTATTTTAACTCCCGGAACAAAAATACGAACCAGGTAACAACAAAGTCAACTCTTGGTGAAACTCTCAACCTTCCAAACCTTCAACTTTTCAACTTTTGCCAAAAAGCCTCAAACCAACCTACGGACCTCCAAATCTATATTCGGACACATGCCTAAGTCCAAAATTATCATACGAAGCTATCTGAACCATCAAAACTCCATTCCGGAGTCGTCTACATAAAAGTTAAACTTTGGTCAACTTTTTCAACTTAAGCTTCCAACCTTGGGACTAAGTGTCCCAATTCACTCTGAAACCTTCCCGAAACCAATCAAACCACTCCGGCAAGTCACATAACCACAAATAACCATAGAAGGAGCTATAAATAGGGGATCGGGGCTACAATACATAAAACGACCATTCGGATCATTACAGGACCTCCAGCTTGCATCTACAAGTTCCAATAGCACAGGACCTCATCGCATATGTGGCCCTACAACCGCATCTACGACACCGCGGGTGCAACTCCACAAGCGCAAAAGCGCAACTCCTCAGTCCAGCACTGATCCGTAGGTGTGCACATACATTCGCAAGTGTGACTCTGCAACTGCAACCTTACTTCAATAGAAGCCGCCAGCCCCCACGCCTCACCAACTTCACATCTGTGACCAATCCTCATCAGATTGCGGTGCCCCAGAACCAGTAATCCATGGAACTCCAAAATGGTATGAAATTGACCCGAAACACACTTGAACCCCTCATGACCCCGTACAATCACATCTACAAGTCCAAATACAATATCTAAACTAATCTGAAAGCTCGAAACACCACAATTAACATCGAAATCGGGATTCAAAGATAAAAAAATCATTCTCTTGACTTTCCAACCTTCAAACTTCGCCGAACTCGTCCGAACTACACCTAGACATTCCGGATCAAAATCAAACCTTTCACATATGTTCCAATCAAGAAAACAAACTTATCTAAGGTCCTAGAACACCAATCAAAGCCCAATAACATCAATGTCAACTCTCGGTGTCCATTTGAGTTCTTGGAGAGAGTTGGCGAGGAGGCTTACAAGCTTGTTTTGCCACCCAGCTTGTCAGGGAAACTTCCGGTGTTCCATGTTTTCATGCTTCAGAAGTACATAAGTTAGATTTTAGCTTGGTGCAGTTGCACAAGGATTTGACTTATGATGAGGAGGTTTAGCTTGGAGGTTCCTAGATTTATTTGGCCCTAAATGTTCAAAGTTTGAAAGTTGAAGTTTTGGAAAGTTCATAGGTTTGACCGGGAGTTAACTTTGAGGCTATCATGTTCAGAATGTTGTTCTGAAGTTGGAATAGCTTCTTTATGCCATTTGAAACATGTGTGAAAATTCTTAGGTCACTCAGAGTTGATTAGATGTGGTTCAACATGAGTTTCAGATAGTTGGAAGTTGATTAGTTCATTAGGCTTGAATGATAGTTTTGTTGTTATTTTGTTGGTTTAAGGCCTTGAGCAGGTCCGTGTTATGTCGCGGGACTTAGTGGTGCAATTTGATGGGATCTCGAAGGCCTCTACTATTTTTTGGATGAGTTCTAAATCATTTTGATCGTGTTTGGTAGTTCTGTTACTAGTGTTTCACATTTTTAAGGTATGGTGCGTAGGTACGAGTCCGCAGAAGTGGACAGTTGGTTGCAGGAGCGAAGGATGGCTGAGAGTGTCAGACTTCGCAGATGCAAAAGAAGAGCGCATATGCGATGTCACATCTGCATTGTCTTGAGCATAGATGAGCTCCCGCAGAAGAGGATTCGGTAGCATAAAGAAAATAGATTCAAATTGACAAACCTTTTTGTATGCACGTGCGGATGGTCGAGGGATAGTTAACTCACAGATGAGAGCCATTTTTTCGTTGGAGCAAGCTCGGAGAAGCGAGCATTGTGTCCGCAACAACGGAATAGCTGGGCAATGTAATCTTAATCGAGGGTTTGGACTATCTTATCATATTTTGAGAGTGGGACCTCAGATTGGGGTAATTTTTGAGGCGATATTCATTCACTTGGATTCTACTCTTGATTTTGGCCTTAGGTTGATGAAATCTAAAGGGAGAAGACTAGGTTTTTTATACTAGATGTTGGAGAGTGATTATTTAGGTTTGAACCCCGATTCGATGTCAGTTTTGGATGGAACTTGTATATTTGGACTTGTGATGGAATGTGTAATTTGGATTTTTGACTTTTCTCGGGTTTTATGATGCGGACCCATGTTGAAGTTTTTGTTGACTTTGCGTATTTGATCAAAGCTTTATTGTTGGGGGTTATTTTCTATGGCCTTATATGATGTTATTGAATTATTTTGGCTAGATTTGAGCTGTCCGGAGGTCCTATTCATGTGGGAAGGCACTTTTAGGGTATTGATTTGACTTACTTGAGGTTAGTATCTTGCCAAGGGTGACGCACATGCGGGGATGAGCGTGTGTGCATGAACCGGGGTTTTATCCATGCTCGGGGTAGTGCTTAGGCTAATTTATGCCATGAATTGAATGCTAAGCTTCTTACTATGATGTTTCTTATGATTTTACCCCTTTGGGATCTACTTGAATCATGTTAGAGATTATATGTAGATTAATCTCCTATTCAACTATGATAATTGCTATTTTTGTGGCGTATTCGCCTAATTTGATCTATGGTAGTATACCTCGCACGTGCATACACTTTAGCATGTAATTATTATCAGTCCACGAGTATGCGATTTGATGTTCATTGTTTGTATACATGTATTCTTGTATATGCTTTCTGTGAAATATGGACTGTTTGGTAGCATGTGAGTGGTGTGCGGGTTTGAGCTATAATAAACATATGAGTTGTTCCTGCAATGTGTGGATAAGGATCCACCCCCCTAGGGTCGTCCTCTCATGTTTCTCTCTTGATGACATACACTCGGTATGAGGAGAGCTGATCGGTATTTGGAATTTTACATCTTTTCTCTATTTGCAATTACCTTGGGCATATACATGTTTTATAGCATATCTTCTCTATACGCCATCTTTTTTGAAATGTATACATGCCTCTTTTTTCATATCTTCTCTATATGCTTATTGGTTGGACGGTGAAGGTACATTACATATCTTCTCTATATGTTAACATGTGCACATTTATTTATTTCTTAATGCATATATTTTTTGTACGCTGAGTTGTTAATGGATACAAGACTAGGCACACCTTTTCTATGTACACTGATTTGGTTATATATGTATTTTATGCTTAGTTTGGTACCATTTCTGTGTACTTGTACAATTTATGAACTGAGCAGGTTGTAGGCGAGTATCATTGGTAATTCTTGCAACTATTACCTCGCCAAGGTTAGTTATGATACTTGCTAAGTATATATGGTTGGTTGTATTCATACTAACACTTTGCACTTAATTTTGTAGATCCAGGTGTTGGACCTAGCTGAGAGGTGCTGTGATTGCTGTCGAGTTTCTGAGAGATGAGGTAGAGCTATATTTCGACCGCAGTCCTTGACGTCTCTTTCCATTTCAGTTAATGTTGTCATTATATAGACAGTATTTCTGTTTCGTTTTTTCAGACTTGTATTTCAGTTGTAGAGCTCAATTCCAGTTCGGTGGATTTTATGTTTTGATACTGTTTATTTATGATATTGGTTTTAGACTTGTTCTATTTCCGTAATTCTGTTATTTTGTTCTGCTATTGTATGTTTGGCTTACCTAGCAAGTGAGTTAGCGCCATCACGACCGGATGGTAATTTTTTGACGTGACTGAATTAGATTAGGTAATGGGTGTAATTAGGGGAGATTTTAATTAGTATCGGGGATTTAAAATTTGGGGAGGGTTATTGATTCATGATATTCCACGTGTCCCTCCTTCTAAATTAGGGACAAATATGTTCCATAATATAACGGGTCTGAGTTAAATAAATAGTGAAACAGAGACCAATTTAAAGCTATTTTCTCTAACATAGGGGCATATTTTTCCCTTATCCGCTTTAAAAACGATTATCCAAATTATTTAATGTTCAAGTACCAAACAACATCTTTTACCTAGCTTCACCTACAGTAATCACATAATAATAGTTAATAATCAGTTTAATTTGTGAGAATTTGTCAATGAATGATCAATATCATACATTCAGTTACTTGAAAGTTAAATGCCAAAGTTAAATTCGTCATTAAAACAAAAATCAAAAATCGAAGATAATTAACAAACCAAAATGCAATTTTCCTTGTTTTCTCATGTAATCGTTTTTCAGTTTATTTCTTCACTGAAGAGACATGTTGGGCAAGAGGATCATGTTGGAAAATGCGTTATACCTAACATTTTGACTGAGTAGTCACTGAAGTTACAACAACAATTAGAAAAGATATATAGAATTATATTTATGCATTGCCCATAAAAGTTAATATATTGTCAGGCAGTTGGATTAAAAAAGAAGATATAAGCAAGGCTAGTTAGTATCTTTTATAAATCTATATCCTCAATTCATCACAATACTCGTTTTGGGGGATATATATATATATATATATATAGACACACACACAACGACCGATCATTTCGAGCTTTAGCATTTTGTTCGATGATTTAAGACTTTGAGTAGCTTCCTATTATGCATTACGACTTGCGTGTGTGGTTGATTTTGATTTTCATGAGGTTCAAAGTAGATTTGGAAGGGTAATTCTCAACCCGAAAGCTTTAATTTGGAAAGCGTGGCCATGATTTGATTTTTGAGTAAATAACATCGGAATCAAGATTTAATGGTATCAATAGGTGCGTATGATAAATTTTGACTTGGGCATGATAAATCGAGGACTCAACTTTCCCCTCTAGCCGAATCTCATCATGTCCTTCATAGCCGAAACTCTAAGTAGAACCTTCTCACCCACCATGAATGTCACATCATGAGCCTTCCTATCAGCATAACTCTTCTTCCTGGACTGTGTGGTGCGAAGCCTTTCCTGAATTAAATTCACTTTCTCCAAAGCATCTCGAACCAAATCTATGCCCAATAATCTAGCCTACCCAAGCTCAAACCAACCAACCAGAGAACGATATCGCCTCCCATATTAAGCCTCCTACGGAGCCATCTTGATACTAAACTGGAAGGTGTTGTTATATGCAAACTCTGTTAATCGTAGAAACTGATCCCACTGGCCTCTAAAATTAAAAATGCAGGCCCTTAACATATCCTCCAAGATCTATATGGTTCCCTCGGACTACCTGTTCGTCTAAGGATGAAATATTGTACACAACTCAACCTGCATGCCTAACTCACGCGGCACAACCCTCTAGAAATGTGAGGAAAACTGAGTGATACGATCCGAGATGATAGAAACAGGTACACTATACAAGCGAACCATCTCCCGGATGTAGATTCTAGCCAATTGCTCTGAAGTGTAGGAAGTCATAACCGAAATGAAATGTACCAATTTGGTCAACCGATCCACAATGACCCAAATGGAATAAAACTTCCTGAAGGTTTATGGCAACTCTACCACGAATTCCATAGTGATACGCTGCCACTTCCTCTCTAGTCCATTGTGATACGCTGCCACTTCCGCCCAGTCTCTGATGCACATACATGACATGCTCACAATTCAGACACCGTGCAATATGGAACAATGTCTTTATTTATTCTTCTCCACCAGTAATGTTGCTTTAAATCACGATACATCTTCGTAGCATCTGGTTGAATGAAATACCGTGAACTATGAGTCTCCTCAAGAATCAACTCTCTCAAGCCATCCACATTAGGAACACAGATCCGACCATGTAGCCTCAATACCCCATCATCGCCAATAAACACCTTCTTAGAATCATCATGTAACACCATGTTCTTAAGGACAAGCAAGTAGGGATCATCATACCGATGGGCCTTAATGCACTCAAACAACACAAGCAAGAACCCTACTAAACTCCGATATATCCAACCTCACAAATCTGTTGGTCAAAGCCTGAACATCCATAGCCAAAGGCCTCTCCCTAGCCGGAATACATGCTAAACTCTCATGCTCTTCATATTTCTGCTCAAGGCGTCTGCAACTATATTGGCCTTCCCAGATGATAAAGAATGTGATATCATAGTCCTTCAATATCTCCAACCATCTCTGTTGCCTCAAATTCAAATCTCTTTGTTTAAACAAGTGTTGGAGACTCCAATGATCCGTATATACCTCACAAGACACGCCATAAATATAATGCATCAAATCTTGAGCGCATGCATAATATCTTCTAATTCCAAATCATGGACCACATAGTTCTTCTCATGAGGCTTCAATTGGTGCGACGCATAGGAAATCAGCCTATCTTCCTACATCAACACACACCCAAGACCAATCCGCGAAGCATCACAATAAATTGTATATGATCCCTATCCTAAAGGCAAAACCAAAATCGGAGATGTAGTCAAGGCAGTCTTGAGCTTCTAAATGCCCTAGTCACACTCATCAGACCACCTGAATGAAGCACCCTTCTAGATCAATATAATCAATGGTGCTGCTATAGATGAAACCCCTCCCTAAACCGATGGTGATATCCTACCAAACCTAGAAATCTACTGATCTCAGTAGCGGTAGAAGGCTTGGGCCAACTCTGAAATTGCCTCAATATGCTTTGAATCCACCTTGATCCCATCACTAGACACCACGTGGCCCAAGAATGCCACCGAATCCAACCAAAATTCACACTTAAATAACTTGTCATATAACTTTCTCTCCCTCAAAATCTGTAATACAACCCTCAAGTGTTGCTCGTGCTCCTCCCTACTATAGGAATACACGAAGATATCATCAATGAACACAATAATGAAGGAATCCAAATAAGGCTGAAACACATTGTTCATCAAATGCATAAAAGATACTGGGGCATTAGTCAAAATGAAAAAACATCACCAAGAATGCATAATGCCCATAAAGGGCCCTGAAAGAAATCTTAGGAATGTCCGAAGCCCTAATCTTCAACTGGAGATTGCCCGATCTTAGGTCAATATTAGAGAACACCCTAGTACCCAGAAGATGATCAAATAAGTCATCCATACGCAGTAGTGGATACTTGTTCTTGATGGTAACCTTGTATAACTGCCTGTAGTCAATGCACATCCTTATGGAACCATCTTTCTTCTTCACAAATAGTATCGACACACCCAAGGTGAAACACTCGGCTTGATGAAACCCTTATCAAGAAATGCATGTACATGTTCCTTTAATTCCTTCAACTATGCTGGTGTCGTGCGATATGGTGGAATAGAGATGTATTGAGTTCCAGGCACCAGGTCAATACTGAAATTAATATCTCTGTCGGGTGGCATGCCTGACAGGTCTACATGAAACACATCTAGGAACTCCCTCACTACTGGAACTGACTGAATAGTAGGAGTATCAGTTCTAACATCCCTCACAAAGGCAAGATACGCCAAACATCAACCATCCTTTGAGCCTTCAGAAAAGAAATCACTCTACTAGGAGGGTGACCAACAGAACCCTTCCACTNGACTTTCAACAACATATAAGATATTTCATTATCCAAAAGCATGAGGAACGTACATCTATATGCCTACATGTCAATGTGCATGTCAAGTCATCAATTACCTTATACTTTCTAGCATGAGGAATATACATCTCAATGCCTACATGTCAAATCATGAATGTCATAANGAAAAGAAATCACTCTACTAGGAGGGTGACCAACAGAACCCTTCCACTCTAACCTCGGCAACCCCCGCATAGCCAATGTCACGATCTTAGCACGAAAGTCAAGAATAACTTGGTACGGAGATAACCAATCCTTACCCAAGATCACCTTAAAATGAACCATATTAAACAATAAAAGATCAACCCTAGTCTCATAACCCCCAGCAGTAACCACAAGAGACTGATACACACGAACTACCACAATAGAATCACTAACGGGTATAGACATATAAACAGGAATATTAAGAGAACCATGAGGCATATCCAAATAATGAGCAAAATATGACGACACAGAAGAATAAGTGGAACCAGGGTCAAATAAGACTGAAGCATCCCTATGGCATGCTGATGTCACGTCCCAAAATCTAACTAGTCATGATGGAACCTAACCCAACCTGCTAGGTAAGCCAATTAATAGTAATCCAATTCAAATGAGATTCACTAAAAAAATAAAAGATGAAATAACTTAACTTTTATACAATAACCCAAGGACTAGTAGTACAGATCATGAGCTTCTAAGACTTAGAGTTTACAAAGCTAGTATGAAATAAATACATCATCTGTTCGAAATATACATAAATAGATTTATAAATCTAAAGCTACAAAGAAGAATAGGCAGTTATAACAGGAACGCAGGTACATCTTCAATCCCAACTCCCGCCATACATAGCAACAACAGCTCCAAAATATGCACGAGAGGTGCAGAAGTATAGTATGAGTAAACCGACCCCATATACTCAATAAGTAAAAAGTCTAACCTTAGGTTGAAAGCTCTGTCGAGCTCGAAAAACGGTCAGAGTCTAGCACCAATAGCCAAAAACAACTCGTAACAATATAATAAAAGTAGTACAACTAATAACTCTAAAGATATTATGCTCAGCTCATTCGCAGTTACGAAAACAAATAGACATGCTTTTCAGGTATAACAGTAAAACCAAAATCATTCATCAGAATCACCAAAAATATGAGTATAACAGAGAACTGTGATTTTTCCCAGACTTTCAATAACAGATAAGATATTTCATTATCCAAAAGCATGAGGAACGTACATCTATATGCCTACATGTCAATGTGCATGTCAAGTCATCAATTACCTTATACTTTCTAGCATGAGGAATATACATCTCAATGCCTACATGTCAAATCATGAATGTCATAATACCGTATAGCATGAGGATAAATGCATCTTTATGCCTACTGTTACACCCCATGTTTTTGTACGTGAGAGTATGTCGTAAGTCAATTGATGTAAGCTCAGAAATGAGATCATCTTTGAAAGTACATAAAGTAAGTTAATCATGTTAACTTGGAGGTTACAAATATTTAATATCATGAAATGCAAGTACCAAGAGGGTTAGAAGTCTTAGAAGCTAAACGAATTGAAGAATATAAGTTTTGTCGAAAGTCGACAAGTTGGGAATGTTATAACATATACTTTTGGGGTGAGACTAGGGGATGCTAAAAATGATAAGGAGGTTATGTTATGAGTTATTTTAGTCTTATGATAGTCGTGTATTATGTTTTGAAGTCAAGCAAGTTGTGTAATAAAAGTTGGCAAAGATCATCACAAGTTACATTCATAAATATGCCGAACATTAGGTCAAATGTAGCTGAGCATTTCTCCTAATGCACTTGGAATTACTGGATGATCTACCTACCAAATTCAATATATACGGGTCTAGTTTCTAAATCATTAAACCGTTTATCAATACGGCATTGGAGTAGAAAGATATTTGTGTTTTTGCGAGACTGCGCAGACTGGTAGGTGACAAGTAGGTGTATCACCTATTTGCCAAAATGAGAGGCCTCCATTAAAAGCTCCTAAAGTCGGCTAAGAGGTTACTTTTAAGGGCTTATTAACTCATTTATTTCAATCATCTTTCAGACCAAGAAAAATAGATTGAACCCCTGCAACTCCTCCCCAAAAATTCCACACAAACCCTAGGTTATTTCGGGTGTTACGATGTGATTCTAGTTCCGAAAACCCCGGACAGCTTGCTAGTTTCTCTTTCTCCTTCTTGTAGCTGAGATGGGTAACTGATTTTGGATTAAGAAGGGCTAGGTTTTGTGGGTTATACTCCATCCAAGGTAAATTTATGCTTCTCCTTCTATTATCTATGCTTGTACGAGTTGTAACTCGATCGTAAAGACTAGACCTAGCGAGTTTCGAAAGAGTGGTATGTTGTTTGTTGTTGCATCACTGTTGGCTTGTTGTAAACTTATTTTTAAGTTGAATTAATGATTGTTTTATATTATAAGAGGCTTAATTATGTACTGTTGATTGTGTTTCTCAATTTGAAAGAAAAGACAAGTCGAAACATGTTTTAGCAAACTGAAAAATCACTTTTGAGTTGCTGAATTTGTGGGACTGTTTCTTGTTACTGTTGGGTTGTCTCTATTACTACTATTTTTATGTATTTTTGGAGGATAAATGGTGTGTAGAAATACCACATAATGGCAGGGTGGTTGGTTGGTCGTTCGTCGTTACGTTTTCGGGTTGTTTGTCACTACTAGGGTTGTTGTTTTGTGTATGAACTGATTGGGGTGTGTGGTCTATTTTGTGGTATTTTGTGATGGATATAAGGTTGGAAAATGATGTATACATGTTGTTATTGTAGTGTTCTTACTGTTGGTGGCGTTATGTCGAATTGGGAGGAAGTAAAGATATAGGGGAGATGCTGCCCGTTTTATTATAAAATAAGCTTGTTGTTCGTTGTGGGATAGTTGTACCTTCCATAACTTGATGATAGGTATTGTTATCGTTGTTGTAGATTAAGGTGGAACGAGACGAGTTTAACGTGGTTATTGGACAGATTGTGATAAGGTATGTTAATGCTAAACCCTTCATTCATTTTGGCATGATCCCATAACTACATGTGTTTGATAACGAGACATAAAGAGAAGTTCATATTCTTGAATTTGTGTATATTATCATAGTCTCATAGATTACAGTATCCTTCCTTATAGAGACTTTATATTCAGTTAAGTATTGTCTTCTTCCAGTCAAGAGAACAGAGGGTCTCTCTCTCTCTCTCTCTCTCTCTCTCTCTCTCTCTATATATATATATATATATATATTATGATAGTATTATCACCACCATCGAG
>AWOL01S0048037.1:0-17355 GCA_000715115.1 Nicotiana otophora
ACAAAGTTAGGCAAGCCACTTACCTCGAACCAAGCTCAATCAATCAGTCATAATGCCTTTCCCACTAATATCTGACTTCGAATGGCCCAAATCTAGCCAAAAGCAATTACATATCATAAATACAACAATAATAGTTTCATCTAATTAACGAAATCAACACTTTAACGAAAATTCCGAAATTAACTCAAATATCGCTTGTGGGGCCCACATCTCTGAATCGGGTAAAAGTCATAAAATACAAAAGCCCGTTCACTCACGAATCAAACCATATCAAATTTACTAAAATCCGACACCAAATGGTCCTCCAAATCCACAAATCAAACTTTCAAATCCCTAGCCTCCAATTCCCAATTTCCACCTTAAATACACACTAACTAGGTGGGAAAATACATGGCAAAGCAATATTACTGATAAACAATAAGCACAAGGGACTTACCTCAAGAAATGCCTCAAAAATGCTCTCAAACATCACCCTAAACCGAGTTTGCAAAGTCAAAAATGACAAAAATCACGAAGCCCTTCAGTTTTAACCACTGCCTAGGTATTTCCGCACATGCGGAACCTGGGCACGCATATGCGGGTGCGCTTGTGCGGAAATTATGCGCATCTGCACAATTCACTTGCCCCCTCTGCCTTCGCACATGCGATGAAAGGGCCGCATCTGCGTGTGCGCGCCAGCAGAATTCCCTTCCGCTTCTGTGGACCTTGCACACCTGCGAAGACCTCTAACGCATCTGCGGGCATTGCAGATGCGAAAATCACCTCGAACCTGCAACCTATGGCACTCCTCCATTTTCCCGCTTCTGTGCCAATTTGCTCGCACCTGCGGGCAGCCTTGCGCAGGTACGATTACAGCAGAACCAACAAAAGCACCAGATTTTCCTAAGTCCAATTTCATTCCGTTAAGCATCCGAAACACACCCAAGGCCCCCGGGTCCTCAACCAAACCTACCAACCAATCCTATAACACCATACGAATAGTCAAGCCTTCCAACCACATCGAATAACACCAAATATCATGAATTAAGCATGGATTCAAGCCTAAGAACTTAGAATTTTCCAAATTCTACAAACGATGTCGAACCACGTCAAATCTAGTCCGAATTACCTCAAATTTTTCACACAGGTCACAAATGACACTACGAACCTACAACCACTTTCAGAAATCCATTCTGAGCTCGAAAATCTAACTTTTGCCAATTCAAACCTAAATCTACTACAGACTTCCAAAACACATTCCGAACGCGCTCCTAAGCTCAACATAACTCAGCGGAGCTAACAGAGTCGATGGAATTCCATTCCGGATCCGTCTTTATATAGTTCTGACTACGGTTTAATTTCTAAGGCTTAAACTCACAACTAGGGACTAAGTGTCCCAAAACTCCCCGAATTCCATAACTAATCACTCCGCTAAATCCCAAAAGTAGAAACAAATGTGGGGAAAGCAGATATTAGGGGATCGAGACTCTAATTCTCAAAATGACCGTCCGGGTCGTTACATCCTCTCCCTCTTAAAATAATCGTTCGTCCTCGAACGAGTTTTAAGACATACCTGAAACTGTGAAAAGATGAGGGTACTGGCTGCGCATATCCTACTCGGCCTCCCAAGTCGCTTCCTTGATCGGCTGTCCCCTCCAATGAACCTTCACGGAAGCAATGTTCTTTGATCTTAGCTTTCTGACCTGCCTGTCTAAAATAGCCATTGGCTCCTCAACATATGATAGATCCTTGTCCAATTGAACTGAGCTGAAATCTAACACATGAGACGGATCGTCGTGATACTTCTGGAGCATAGAGACGTGGAATACCAGATGAACTCCTGCTAGACTGGGAGGCAAGGCAAGCTCATAAGCAACCTCCCCAACTCGACGCAACACCTCAAATGGACCAATGAACCTTGGGCTCAACTTGCCCTTCTTTCCAAACCTCATAACGCCCTTCATGGGTGAAACTCGGAGCAAGACTCGCTCACCAACCATGAATGCAACATCACGAAGCTTCCGGTCTGCATAACTTTTCTGTCTGGACTGGGCCATGTGAAGTCTATCCTAAATCACCTTAACCTTCTCCAAGGCATCCTGAACCAAGTTCGTACCCAATAATCTGGCCTCGCCGGGCTCAAACCAACCCACTGGGGATCGACACCGCCTACCGTACAGAGCCTCATACGGTGCCATCTGAATGCTGGACTAATAATTATTGTTATAAGCAAACTCCGTAAGTGGCAAGAACTGGTCCCAAGCACCCCCAAAATCTATCACACACGCACAGAGCATATCCTCTAATATCTGAATAGTACGCTCGGACTGCCCGTCCGTCTGAGGGTGAAATGATGTGCTCAACTCAACCCGAGTACCCAACTCATGTTGTACAGCTCTTTAGAACCGTGATGTAAACTGCATACCCCGGTCAGATATAATAGATATCGGTACGCCATGAAGCCTGACGATCTCACAGATATAGATGCGAGCTAGCTGCTCAGAAGAATAGGTAGTCATCACAGGAATGAAATGAGCCGACTTGATCAGCCTATCCATAATCTCCCAAACTGCATCAAACCTCCGCTGAGTTTGTGGGAGTCCACCCATGAAATCCATAGTGATCCGCTCCTATTTACACTCCGGATTTTCTAACTTCTGAAGCAATCCACCTGGTCGCTGATGCTCATATTTTACCTACTGGCAATTCAGACATCGATCCACATACTCTACTATGTTCTTCTTCATTGTCCTCCACCAGTAATGTTGTTTCAAGTCTTGATACATCTTTGTGACACCAAGATGAATAGAGTATCGCAAACTGTGAGCCTCCTTAAGAATCAACTAACGCAAACCATCTACATTGGGCACACATAGCCTGCCCTGCATCCTCAATGCACCATCATCTCCAATGGTAACCTCCTTAGCATCACCGTGCTGGACTGCGTCCTTAAGGACAAGCAGATGGGGGTCATCATACTGACGCTCCCTAATACGATTATAAAGAGAAGACCGAGAGACCACACAAGCCAATACTCGATTCAGCTCAGAAATATCCAATCTCACAAACTGGCTGGCTAAGGCTTGAATATCCAACGCCAATGGACTCTCTGCTGCTGGTAGATATGCTAAACTCCCCAAACTCTCTACTCGACGACTCAAAGCATCGGCCACCATATTGGCCTTCCCAGGATGGTACAAAATAGTGATATCATAATCCTTAAGTAGCTCCAACCACCTCCGCTGACGTAAGTTAAGATCGTTTTGCTTAAACAGATGCTGCAAACTCCGATGATCGGTGTAAATCTCACAAGAAACACTGTACAAATAATGTCACCATATCTTCAAGGCATGAACAATAGCTGCTAACTCAAGATCATGGACAGGATAATTCTTTTCGTGCTCCTTCAGCTGTCTGGACGCGTAGGCAATCACCCTACCGTCCTGCATCAAGACCGCGCTGAGACTAATCCGTGATGCATCACAATATACAGTATAAGACCCCGAACCTGTAGGTAATACCAATACTGGGGCTGTAGTCAAAGTTGTCTTGAGCTTCTGAAAGCTCTCCTCACATTCCTCTGTCCACCTAAACGGAGCACCCTTCCAGGTCAGCCTGGTCATAGGTGCTACAATAGATGAGAATCCCTCTACAAAGCGACAGTAATACCCCGCCAAACTAAGATAACTCCGGATCTTTGTAGCCGAGGACGGCTTGGGCCAACTCTGCACTGCTTCAATCTTCTTCGGATCCACCTGGATCCCTTCACTCGATAATATATGACCCAAGAATGCCATTGAGTCTAGCCAAAACTCAGTCTTTGAAAAGTTTGCATATAACTTCTTTTCTCTCAAGGTCTGAAGTGCAGTCCTCAGGTGCTGCTCATGATCCTCCCGACTCCGGGAGTATACCAGAATGTCGTCAATAAACACAATGATGAATGAGTCAAGATAAGGCCGGAACACACTGTGCACCAAGTGCATAAAAGCTGCTGGGGCATTGGTCAACCCAAAAGACATCATAAGAAACTCATAGTGACCATATCTGGTCCTGGAAGCAGTTTTCGGGATATCCGGCTCCCGAATATTCAACTGATGATAACCTGAATGTAAGTCAATCTTGGAAAATACTCTCGTACCCTGTATCTGATCAAATAAGTCATCAATACGAGGCAATGGATACCTGTTCTTCACCGTGACCTTGTTCAACTGGCGGTAATCAATACACATCTGCATAGAACCATCCTTCTTCTTCACAAATAAGACAGGAGCACCCCAAGGTGACACACTGGGCTGAATGAAGCCTTTATCAAGCAATTCTTGTAAGTGCTTTTTCAACTCCTTCAATTCAGGAGGAGCCATACGATATGGAGGCATAGAGATGGGCTGAGTGCCCGGCAACAAATCAATGCCAAAATCAATATCTCTGTCGGGCGGCATGCCCAGACGATCAGCTGGAAACACATCTGGAAAATCCCTCACTACTGGAACTGGCTCCACTATAGGGGTATCAATACTGACGTCTCTCACATAATCTAGATACGCGCCATACCCCTTCTCAACCATTCGTTGAGCTTTAAGAAATGAAATAACTCTGGTGGGAGTATACTCTAAGGTACCTCTCCACTCTAATCGCGGTAAACCTGGCATAGCCAGCGACACAGTTTTAGCGTGACAATCAAGAATAGCATAATGGGGTGACAACCAATCCATGCCCAAAATAATATCAAAGTCCACCATGCTGAGCAATAATAAATCGGCTCTGGTCTCAAAACTACTAAGAGCAATCAAACACGACCGATACACGCGGTCCACAACAAGAGAATCTCCCATAGGAGTAGATACATAAATAGGGGAACTCAAAGAATCCCGAGATATTCCCAAATACGGAGCAAGATAAGAGGACACATAAGAATATGTAGAGCCTGGGTCAAATAATACCGATGCATCTCTATGACAGACCGGAACAATACCTGTAATGACAGAATTAGAAGCAACTGCCTATGTACGAGCAGGAAGTGCATAATATCTGTCCTGGCCTCCCCCTCTAGGGCGACCTCTACCTCCCCGACCTCCACCTCGACCTGGTTGAGCAGGTGGGGTGGAAGCTGGTGCTATAATCATAGCCTGAGGAACCGGTGGAGCACGCTGTGGCTGAAAAGTCTGTGGAGGTGAACCCTTCCTAATCCTGGGGCAATCCCTCACCATGCGGCAGGTGTCGCCATACTCAATACAAGCTTTGGGAGGGCGTGGCTGCTGTGACTGGCTCGGGCCAGGTCTGCTGGACTGGCCGCTAGGAACACCCCATGCAAGAGGCACACTAGATACTGGCGGTGCATAATAAGGCTCCTCGGGTCTAGAAGGAGTTGGAACACCGCTGGAGGCCGGAAGAGCTAAATGAATGGGGCGACTCACGTAACCCTACCATGGCGAGCTGCTGGGTCACGAGCTCCAGAATAATAACCAGCCTCTCGAGACCTCTTGGCCTCCCTCTTCTCTCTATCCCGGGCAAACATGCCCTCGAATCTCCTGGGAATACCCACAACCTGCTGATAAGAAATATCCATCTCCAATTCCCTGTCCATACTACTCCGGATGCTGGGATGGAGACCCTCAATAAACCGTCAAACCCTCTCTAGAACTGTGGCAACTAAGGCCGGTGCATGTCCGACCAAATCACTGAAGCGAACTGCATACTCTGGCACAGTCATAGCACCCTGACGCAGCTGCTCAAACTCCACGTGCCATGAGTCCCTGAGGCTCTGAGGGATATACTCTCTCAAAAATATGTCCGAGAACTGAGTCTATGTAAGTGAAGCTTCCTCAGCCGGACTACCCAACTCATAAGCATGCCACTACTGATAGGCTGCTCCTCTAAGCTGGAATATGGTAAAAGAAACCCCGCTCGTCTCTGCTACACCCATAGTACGGAGAATACGATGACATTCCTCCAGAAAACCCTGAGGATCATCTGTAGCCAATCCGCTGAAAGTAGGTGGGTGGTACTTCTTGTACCTCTCAAGCGTGAGCTGCTCTGCCTCAGAAGCTGCTGCCCTAACCTCGTGCTGAGCTGGAGCTACCGGCTGCATTGGTACAATCTCGTGAACCTGGTCGACCTAAACCCGCTGCTCTGGAGTACCGGCGACGGGAGTCTGTGCTCCTCCCCCATCCTGAGATGTGGCAGGAGCAAGTGGAATCAAAACAACCTGAGCTAAGGTGCTGAACATGCTCAGAAACTGGGCTAGAGTCTCCTGGAGGGCTGGTGCAACAACAGGTATCTCAGATGTCTGCCCTCCAACTTGAGCTATTGGGGGCTCCTCTGTAGCAGCTCGTGCGGGTGCTCTGGATGCACCACGTGGACGTCTTCAGCCTCTACCCCAGCCCCGGCCTCTCGCGGCTCTAGCAGGGGGCGCGGGTGCCTTTTCATCAAATCCGCTTGTACGTATCCTCACCATCTGCGAGAGAATAGAATACAGAAATTTAGAATCTCTGAAGTCAACAATTTTCACACAACAAGGAATCAAAGTAGTGAAATTTTCCTAACAGTTCCATAGCCTCCTGAAGATAAGTACAGACGTCTCCGTACTGATCCGCGAGACTCTAATAAACCGTCTTGTGACTCACGACACTTACGAACCTAGAGCTCTGATACCAACTTGTCACGACCCAATTTCCCCTCCGTGTGACGTCGTGACGACACCTAGTCTCTACAACTAGGCAAGCCTAATATTTTGCGAAATAATGAAATAAAAATATAAATTTAACCAATTATTCAAAAATACACAACAAATCCCAAAACCCAGAACATCGTGAATCACAAACTACAGAAAGAAAAATCTAGTATCTCTATACATCATAGTCTAACAAGGAAGACAACTCACATGCTATAATATCCTGCACGGATAACTCACGTGCTGCACGGACAAATCACGTGCTATAATATCCATACCTCACCGACAGCCCATCGGCCTTACTCAGTAATCAACCTCTCTAGTCTCTCGGGCTCTCGGTAATCACAAAGATCAGCCCAACATGATTGAGTACAAGACAGCAATTAACAAATAATTCAACAAGTACGCGACCTCTACGGGTCCCAACAGTACTATCACATAGGATAAGCATGATTTACAGTCAAATTTCTTTAACACCTAGAGAGCATATAGCTAACAACAAGTTATTCAACTTTACAGTTTCACGGGACGGACCAAGTCGCAATCCCCTCAGTGCACGCCCGCACGTCCGTCACCTAGCATGTGCGTCACCTCCAAAATGATCACATGACACAAAATCCGGGGTTTCATACCCTCAGGACCAGATTTAAAACTGTTACTTACCTCAAGCCGTATAATTCTTTATTTTGCAATGTGTTTCTTCGTGAATTGGCCTCCAAATGCCTCGAATCTAGCCACAAGTAATTCGATTCAGTCAATAAACTTTATTGGAATTAATTCCATAAGAAAATGCTAATTTTCCATAAATATCTAAAATTTAACTCAACAATCGCCTGTGGGGCCCACATCTCGGAACCCAACAAAAGTTACAAAATCCAAAAGCCCATTCAACCACGAGTCTAACCATACCAATTTTACCAAAATTCGACCTCAACTCGACCCTCAAATCTTCAATTTAAACCAAGAGGGTTTTCTAAATTTTCCAACTTGATTCACCCAATAAATGATAAAAACAACCATGGATTCGGGTAATTTAACCAATATTGAGCTAAGAACACTTGCCCCATTGTTTTATCTGAAAATCTCCCAAACATTGCCTCTTCCCGAGCTCCAATCCGTCAAAAATAGAAAATTCCCAGTCATTTGCTCTACGCGATCGCGAACAATCACACGCAATCGCGAAGAACAATTTTTCACTGGCCAGGTTTAACCCTACGTGATCGCGAACAATCATACATGTTTGCGATGCACAAGATTCTAGCTCTATGCGATCGCATACCTCTTCACGCGATTGCATAAAGCAAACGCGTGGCCCAGCTTCCTCTCAAGTTTCCCCTACGTGATCGCTGCCTCTTCCACGCGTTCGCGTAGCACAAACTGGCCCAACCTACATAATCGTGGTTGACCTCACGCGATCGCGAAGAACAAAATCAACACTGCCTCAACTAAGCCTTCGCGATCGCGTCCCAATCTTCGCGATCACAAAGAAAGTCTGAAATACCAGCAAATAGCAGCTACCAGCAGTGCCAAAATGAAGGAAAATAATTTGAATACCATCCGAAACATGCCCGAGCCCCTCGGGACCCCAATCAAATATATCAATAAGTCCTAAAACATCATACGCACTTAGTCGGGTCTTCAACTCACATCCAACAACACTAAAACACGAATCATACATAGATTTAAGCCTAATGAACTTTGAAACTTACAATTTCTACAAACGACGTCGGAACCTATCAAATCACGTCTGATTGACCTCAAATTTTGCACACACGTCATATATGACATAACGGAGGTATTCCAATTTTTAGAATCGAATTTCGACCCTGATATCAAAAAATCAACCCCTCGGTCAAACTTCCCGAGAAATTTGATTTTCGCCATTTCAAGCCTAATTCCTCTACCGACCTCCAAATAATTTTTCGGATACGCTCCTAAGTCCAAAATCACCATACAGATCTATTGGAATCATCAAAAATAAATTTCGAGGTCGTTTATACATAAATAAATATCCGATCAATTTTTCCAACTTAAGTTTTCAATTATGAGACTAAGTGTCTCGTTTCACTCTGAATTCCTTTCGGACCCGAACCAACTAATCCGGTAAGTAATAAAATAACTGTAAAGTATAAATTGAGCAATAAATGGGGGGACGGGGTTATAATACTCAAAACAACCGGTCGGGTCGTTATATTCTCCATCTCTTAAACAAATGTTCGTCCTCGAACGGGTTTAGAATCATACCTGGAGTCTCAAATAGGTGTGGATATTTGCTCCGCATCTCCCGATCAATCTCCCAAGTAGCTTCTCCGACTGGCTGGCCTCTCCAATATACCTTCACTGATGCTATGTTCTTTGACCTCAGCTTTTGAAACTGCAGGTCTAAAATAGCCACCGGCTCCACATCATATGTCAGATTACCGTCTAGCTGTACTGTACTGAAATCCAGAATATGAGACTAATCCCCAACATACCTTCAGAGCATGGATACATGGAACACTGGATGAGCACCTGATAGACTAGGTGGAAAAGCAAGTTCATAAGCCACCTCTCTAATCTTCTTAAGTATCTCAAAAGGCCCAATATACCGAGGGCTCAACTTTCCCTTCTTCCCGTAACTCAACACACCCTTCATGGGTGAAATCTTGAGCAGAACCTTCTCCCCAACCATGTAAAAAACATCACGAACCTTCCTGTTGGCATAACTCTTCTGTCTAGACTGTGCCGTGCGAAGCTGTTCCTGAATCACTCTGACCTTCTGTAAAGCATCCTAAACCAAGTCAGTACCCAATAGCCTAGCCTCACCCGGCTCAAACCAACCCACCGGGGACCGGCACTGTCTCCCATACAAAGCCTCATACAGAGATATCTGAATACTTGACTAGTAGCTATTATTATAAGCAAACTCCGCGAGTGGTAGAAATTGATCCCAAGAACCGCCAAAATCAATGACACAAGCACGTAACATATCCTCTAATATCTGAATAGTGCGCTCGGACTGTCCGTCCGTCTGAGGATGAAATGTTGTACTCAACTGAACCTGTGTGCCCAATTCTCGTTGCACTGCTCTCCAAAACTGTGATGTAATCTGCGTGCCCCGATTTGAAATGATGGACACTGACACACAGTGTAGGCGAACAATCTCACAGATATAAATCTCAGCCAACCACTCCGAAGAATAATTGGTACCAACTGGAAAAAATGCGCGAACTTAGTCAACCGATCTACGATCACCAAAACCGGATCAAACTTCCTCAAAGTCCGTGGAAGCCTAACTACGAAGTCCATGGTAATACGCTCCCATTTCCACTCCGGGATTTTAAGCCTCTGAAGTAATCCTCCTGGTCTCTGATGCTCGTATTTACCTGTTGACAATTTAAACGTCGAGCTACAAATCCATCTATATCTTTCTTCATTCGCCTCCACCAATAGTGTTGCCTCAAATCCTGATACATTTTTGCGGCACCTGGATAAATGGAGTACCGCGAACTGTGAGCTTCCTAGAGAATCAACTCATGCAAACCAACTACATTACGCACACATAGCCTGCCTTGCATCCGTAATACACCGTCATCTCCAATAGTGACTTCCTTGGCATCACCGTGCTGAACCGTGACCTTAAGGACAAGCAGATGTGGATCATCATATTGGCACTCTCTGATGCGATCATATAAAAAAGACCGAGAAACCACACAATCCAAAACTCGTTTCGGCTCGGAAACATCCAATCTAACAAACTAGTTGGCCAAGGCCTGAATATCCAAGGCTAAAGGCCTCTCTGTTACCAGTAAGTATGCTAAGATGCCCAGACTCTCCGCCTTACGACTCAAGGCATCGGCCACTACATTAGCCTTTCCGGGATGATAGAGAATGGTGATATCATAATCCTTAAGCAACTCTAACCACCTCCGCTTCTGCAAATTAAGATCTTTCTGTTTGAACAGATGTTGTAGACTCCGGTGATCGGTATAAATCTCACAATTGACAACGTACAAATAGTGCCGCCAAATCTTCAAGGCATGAACAATAGCTGCTAACTCAAGGTTGTGGATGGGATAATTCTTCTCATGTACCTTTAATTGTCTGGACGCATAGGCAATCACCCTACCATCTTGCATCAGCACTGTGTCGAGACCAATATGCGATGTGTCACAATACACAGTATAAGAATCTGAACCTGTAGGCAACACCAATACTGGAGCTGTAGTCAAAGCTATTTTGAGCCTCTTAAAGCTCTCTTCACATTCATCCGACCACCTGAACGGAGCACCTTTCTGGGTCAATTTAGTCATAGGCGATGCAATAGACGAGAAACCCTCCATGAGGCGACGATAATAACCGGACAAGCCGAGAAAACTCTAAATTTCAGTAACTGAAGATGGCCTGGGCCAACTCTGAACTACCTCTATCTTCTTCGGATCCACCTTAATTCCTTCACTGGACACTATGTGCCCCAAGAATGCCACCGAACTAAGCCAGAACTCATACTTAGAGAATTTGGCATAAAGTCTCTCATCTCTCAATCTTTAATACAATACCCAATTGTTATGCATGCTTCTCCTGGCTACGTGAGTACACCAGGATATCATCAATAAATACTACGACAAATGAATCAAGATATGGATGGAATACACTATTCATCTAGTGCATAAGTATTGCTGGGACATTGGTTAACCCAAAAAACATCACAAGAAATTCATAGTGGCCATAACAAGTTCTGAATGTCGTCTTTAGAATATCCAAATCCTGAATTTTCAACTGGTGATGCCCAGATCTCAAATCAATTTTGGAGAACACCCTCGCTCCCTGAAGCTGGTCAAATAAGTCATCAATACGCGGCAAGGGATATTTATTCTTGATTGTAACTTTGTTCAACTTCCTATAATCGATGCACATCCATATAGTACCATCTTTTGTTTTCACAAACAGAACCGGTGCACCCCAAGTTGACATACTAGGCCTAATAAACCCATTTTCAAGGAGTTCCTGAAGTTGCTCTTTCAATTCTTTTAACTCAGTTGGTGCCATACGATACGGAGGAATATAAATAGGCTGAGTGCCCTGCACCAAGTCAATACCAAAATCAATATCCTTATCGGGTGGCATACCCGACAGGTCTACAGGAAATACATCCGAAAAGTCGCGCACAACCGGTACAGAATCAATAATAGGAGTATCTACATCAATATCTCTCACAAAGGCCAAATATGACAAACATCCCTTTCCCACCATACGTTGGGCCTTCAAATAAAAAATTACCCTATTAGGAATAAAATCTAGATAACCTCTCTATTCAACCTTTGGCAACCCTGGCATCGTTAACATCACGATTTTTGCGTGACAGTCCATAATAGCATTACATGGAGACAACCAATCCATACCCAAGATTACATTGAAATCAACCATACCGAGTAATAAGAGATCAACTCTAGTCTCCAGTTCCCCAATAGTTACCACACACAACTGATACACACGGTCTACAGTAATAATATCACCCATCGGTATAGACACACAAACATGTGAAACTAAGGACTCACAGGGCATGTCCAGATAATGAGCAAAATACGATAATATATATGAATAGGTGGATCTAGGATCTAGGCAACCCCTAGCTGCCTGACCCCGACCCCGAGATGGTTGGGCGGGTGGTATAACTGCTGGTGCTGGTGTCGTTGGTCGAGAACTCTACTCTAGAGCCCCCTCTCAATAGCCTAGGACAATCTCTCTTGAAATGACCCAATTCTCCGCACTCGAAACAACCCATCCTATGACGGAACTGCTGCTCCTAATAACCCGAGGAATTACCTGTAGAAGCCTGAGCGGACGAGGCATGATGAGAACTCTGCGTTGGTAGTGCACTGAATGAAGACTGGCCTGAGTGAGCACTGTAAGAACCGTGGCTAGCGGATGCACCACGATGAGCTGGACGAGTCGCCTGAGCATGTTTGAAAGAACGACCCCCACTACAGTAAACCTGACCCCCTGAAGGAACACCACTGAAATCACCTGAACTACGAGTCCTCTTAGCCTCCCTCTCAACCCTCTCCTGACTGCGAACCATCTCAATCTGACGAGCAATGTCAACCACCTAATCAAAAGTGGCACCAGACACTCTCTCTCTAGTCATGAGTAATTGTAGCTGAAAAGTCAGGCCATCTATGAACCTCCTGATCCTTATTTTGTCTGTGGGAATCAACCAGATAGCATGACGGGCCAACTCTGAAAATCTCATCTCATATTGCATCACAGACATATTACCCTAATGAAGCTGCTCGAACTGCCTGCGCAGCTCCTCTCTATGGGACTGAGGCACAAAATTCTCCAGGAATAGACCGTATAACTGCTGCTAGGTAAGGGGTGCTACACCAACCGGCCTATGCCTCTCGTAAGCCTCCCACCATCTAAGGCAGCCCCAAAAAACTGAAAAGTAGTGAGCGAGACCCCACTGGTCTCCAGAATATACACTGTCTGAAGCATCCGCTGACACCTATCCAGAAAAACCTGAGCATCCTCTGACTCAGTGTCGCTAAATGGTGGAGGTCGAAGGCTCTCAAATCACTCAAGTCTCCTCTGCTCATCGTCTGCCATAACAGGAACTACCGGGGCCTGAGCACCTATAGTCGGTTGGGCTGGTAGTGCCCCCGGTATCTGAAGCCCATGTACTACCTGGTCTAGAGTACGGGCAACAGGGGTATGAGTACCTCCTCGGGCCTGAAAAGTGGCAGGTGCGGCCTGAGCCGAAACTACCTGAGCAAGACCAGTACAAACTGTCAATATATGGGCCAGAGCCTCTTGAAGGCCTGGAATCACAATACGTGTAGCTGGTGCCTGAGAATTTTCTCCTGAGCTGTAGCAACTGGTGGTACTACAGGTGCTGCTCCAACTACTGCACGAGCTATACCTCGACCTCGTCCCCGGCCTCTACCACAGCCCCGGCCTCTCGCGGCCCTAACTGGTGGCACTGGTGGCTGGCCATCCGATCCGGTAGTACGTGTCCTCACCATCTGTTAGATAATAGAATAAAAGAAATTTAGTTTTCGGAATCAGCAAATTCGCACGACAGAATACAAGAAAGTAAAATTTTCCTAAGGGTTCTGCAGCCTCTCGCAGATAAGTACAGACGTCTCCGTACCGATCCACAAGATTCTACAAAACCTGCTCATGACTCGTAAGACCTATATAACCTAGGCTATGATACCAACTTGTCACGACCCAAAATTTTACCCGTTGTGATGGAGCCTATCTCAATACTAGGAAAGACGACAATCTCAATACACCACCATATATTTTAAGATTAAAAATATAATATCTAAATTTAGCGGAAGAAAAACTCACAAATACATATATAAACACTCCTAAAACTCAGTGCCACTAAGTATATGAGCATCTAATATGAATAAAAGTCTAGAAAATACGGTGCATAATAGTCTGAGACCAAATACAGTAAATAAGGAGATAGGGAAGGAGAGGCAAGGTCTGCGAAACACGGCAGCTAGCTCTGAATCTCCGAAAAATCAACTCTGTGAAAGAAATCAACACTAGCTATAGCCGGGAACACCTGAATCTGCACACAAAGTGCAGGGTGTAGTATGAGTACAACCAACTCAGTAAGTAACAATAAAAAATAAGGAACTGAAGATAGTGACGAGCTACACAATTATAGTTCACTTTCGGTAATTCCGGCCAGAATAGAAATGTTTTCAAATCCAGCAGTTTAAGTCAAATCAATTTTATACAGTTCAAGTTCATGTAATCCGGATATAAAAATCTTTCAGAGAATTTCACAACAATGATAGATAGAAACTAAGTGCAACAACAAATGAAAATCAAGTACAGCCTCTCAGGGCAACAGTCACTCAACTCGTCACAACAGCTCAACCACTCAGCTCTCAGCCCTCAGCACTGACACTCAATGGGTACCCGCGCTCACTAGGGGTGTACAGACTCCGGAGGGGCTCTTACAGCCCAAGCGCTATAATTCGCACGGACAACTCACGTGCTATACAGACAACTCACGTGCTATAAAATCCCGCACGGACAACTCACGTGATGCACGGACAACTCACGTGCTATAATTCCATACCTCACCGATAGGCCCTCGACCTTACTCAGTATTCAACCTCTCTAGTCTCTCACGCTCTCGGAAATCACAAAGATCAGCCCAAACAAAGATAACATAGTGTATCAACAAAAATCAAGAAAGACTAAGATATTATACGCAAGAAAAATCATGACTGAGTACAAGATGGCAATTATCAAATAATTCAACAAGTACGCGACCTCTGCGGGTCCCAACAGTACTATCACATAGGCTAAGGATGATTTACAGTCAAATTTCTTTAACACCTTGAGAGCATATAGCTAACAACAAGTTATTCAACTTTACAGTTTCACGGGACGAACCAAGTCGCAATCCCCTCGGTGCACGCCCGCACGCCCGTCACCTAGCATGTGCGTCACCTCCAAAATAATCACATGACACAAAATCCCGGGTTTCATACCCTCAGGACCAGATTTAAAACTGTTACTTACCTCAAGCCGTATAATTCTTTATTCTGCAATGTCTTTCCTCAAGAATTGGCCTCCAAATGCCTCGAATCTAGCCACAAATAATTCGATTCAGTCAATAAAAATTATTGAAATTAATTCCATGAGAAACTACTAATTTTCCAACAAAATCCAAAATGTAGCTCAAACATCACTCGTGGGGCCCACATCTCGGAACCGGATAAAAGTTATAATATCCCAAAGCCCATTCAACCACGAGTCTAACCATATAGATTTTACCAAACTCCGACCTCAACATGACCCTCAAGTCTTCAATTTAAACCAAGAGGGTCTTCTAAATGTTCCAACTTGATTCACCCAATAAATTATAAAAACAACCATGATTTCGGGTAATTTAACCAATATTAAGTTAAGAATACTTACCCCGTTGTTTCCTCTGAAAATCTCCCAAAATTTGCCTCTTCCCGAGCTCTAATCCGTCAAAAATGGAAAAGAGAAAATTCTCTGCCCAGTCATTTGCTCTACGCGAACGCTAATAATCACACGCGATCGCGAAGAACAGTTTTCCACTGCCCAGTTTAACCCTACGCGATCGCGAATAATCACACGTGATCGCGATACATAAGATTCCAGCTCTACGCGAAAGCATCCCTCTTCACGCGATCGCATAGAGAAAACGCGTGGCCCAGCTTCCTCTCAAGTTTCCCCTACACGATCGTGGCCTCTACCACGCGTTCGCGTAGCACAAAATCAAAACTGCCTCAACTAAGCCGTCACGATCGCGTCCCAATCTTCGAGATCGCGAAGAAAGTCTGAAACACCAGCAAACAGCAGCTACCAGCAGTGCCAAAATGAAGGAAAATAATCTGAATACCATCTGAGACATGCACGAGCCCCTCGAGACCCCAGCTAAATATGCCAACAAGTCCTAAAACATCATAAAAACTTAGTTGAGTCTTCAACTCACATCCAACAACACTAAAAACACGAATCACATATAGATTCAAGCCTAATGAATTTTGAAACTTTCAATTTCTACAAACGATGTCAGAACCTATCAAATCACGTCTGATTGACATCAAAATTTGCACACAAGTCATAAATGACATAAAGGAGGTATTTTATTTTTCAGAATCGGATTCCGACCCCAATATCAAAAAGTCAATCCCCAAGTCAAACTTCCCGAGAAATTTAATTTTCGCCATTTCAAGCCTAATTCCTCTGCCAACCTTCAACTAATTTTCCGGACATGCTCCTAAGTCTAAAATTACCATACGGAGCTATTGGAATAATTAGAATTACATTCCGAGGTTGTTTACACATAAATAAATATCCGATCAATTTTTCCAACTTAAGTTTTCAATTATGAGGCTAAGTGTCTTGTTTCACTCAGAATTCCTTCCGAACCCGAACCAACTAACCCGGGAAGTCATAAAATAACTGTAAAGCATAAATTGAGCAGTAAATAGGGGAGCGGGGTTATAATACTCAAAACGACCGGTCGGGTCGTTACACTCCACCTTCAGCCTCAGTGCCTTCCATCTCGGCTTTGAAGTCGGTGTCTATGCCCACTGCTCCACTTTCTGTGCTGCGAGTCTCCCAGACACTGGATAGCCTCAACAACTGGATGCAAATAGCTACTGCAATGCTTTCTAACATATCCAGTCATGTTGCAGCACAATCATCTATTTTGGCACCTCAGATTCCCCCCATAGTTGAAGAAACCCTAAAGAAGCTCTTGGAAAATCAGAGCACAATAATGGCCACTCTAGTGCAGCATGAGACAGTGGTAGAAGAGCTAGGAAAGGAAATGAAGAAGATGTGGAAGTCTCAGGCCTCCAAGAAGTCAGTGGACAAGCTCTGGCGATAGGTTACCAAGATTGCAGCAGCCGGAGACATTCCATTTGATATGTTGATAGACCCGCACCACCCAGCCCCAGATCATATAGCACCTACAGCACCAGTTGGCCAGTCTGAGGAGCCAGACATTGCTGCTGACACTGTCGAGGCAGTCCGTCAGATGTTCACCAACCCAGCCACTCCCGGACTTGAGGATGATGAGATCCAATTGGATGAGGTTGTGGTCAGCCACTGCTGGGGACACAGGGATGGCTACATAGCCATAAGGAGTTTTCTTCACTCTCACCCTTCTTTTACTCTTATTTTGTTGAGCATTGGGGACAATGCTTATTTTTATT
>AWOL01S0048037.1:19778-38408 GCA_000715115.1 Nicotiana otophora
GGGGGGTGGAGTTTCTTTGACACATTTTGATAATTCTGTATTTTGATAACTATGAGACATTTGGCCTATAATTAACTTATTACTATTTTCTTCTTTCTCATTATGTATATATTCTTTCTTATCTCTCATTATGTATATATTCTCTCTTATCTCTCATTATGTATATTCATTATGCTCTCAATAGTTTCTTGCTTTATACCTTCTTTATCTTTATGTTTGTTTTCTTTTTGAATTAGTAGCTTCTTTTTATGTTTTAGTGACTAATAAGCCTTTGGTTTTCTTAGTTCCATGGTTTTTTCCAAAGGTGGTTTTTGTGTGAACCGGGTGACTCTTCCAAATGATGGATGCCTTGACAACCTTCTTAAGGGACTGAGTCTGTTTTGATGTTTAGGTAATAATAGTAGTAGTAATGAATAAAAAGACCTAATTGATCATGCTCGAAGAGTCAAACATGCTTCACTTGGTACCAACACACTTAACTACGTGCTTATGGTTAAAAATAAGGTTTTTGAACATAAATAGCTCTAGTTAGTGACCTTGTGACTCTTGTGTTGACTTAGGCAATCATCGAGTGGTTAATCGAACCATAGTGATTTTCAATCTTGAATATGGTCGTTGTGGGCCCTCGACTCTATCCTATTTAACAATCCAGCTGCGTGAAAGGTGAGATGTTTGTGTTGCAAGTCCAAGTACCCGTGCGAATGGTCTAGAACTTGCCCCGAATGTGTTTCTAGGCGAAATTATAAGTTTGTCTTGGCTTGAGAATTGATTATAGGCTCTCCTTGGCCCGCTTAAAGTATTTCATTGCCCACCAATGTTGTTATCCCTAGTCAACCCATTTGAGCCTAAAACCCTTCTCATTTGATAACCATGTTACAAGCCTTTACCCGTTTTGTCGTGACCCTCTCTTTGCACCCAAGCTTTCCTTAAAACTCTTGTGAAATAATTGGCTAAGAATGTAAGTTTGGGGGAGAGACGAGGAACTTGAAAGAGGTATCAAGGCACAAAAAGAAAAGAAATGATGAGAAGGAAAGGGAAGAAAAGGAAAGAACAAAAAGAAAAGTGCAAAACGAAAGTGAATAAGTTGAAGAGTTGATAGGATTCAAAGAAAAGTAATGATGCAAATCATGGAGAAATCAAAAGAGGGAGGAAATGAATATCATGATTAAGAAAGAGTGATGTTAAGTCTCTCTAGTTCCCCCAAGGAAAAGAAAATGCCTCAAAGAGTTGGCAACGCATGAGCCTAGAAAAGACAATGGAGTGCTTAAGGAAAGATGAACATGTTCTATCATAGCATATCCAACCTTAGTCTAAAAGCCTTCATTAAATTCCGAAAAAAACCCTATGAGATTTCAAGCCAAGTGACCTTACATTAGTGATGATCTACATGAGGGGCAAACCTATAGCACTTAAAGCCGTACTTGCGACATTATTTTGAGAGAGATGAGTGAACCTTTCGCAAATCTTTGGATTGAGTGCTAAATTCTTAAGCGAGATAGGCAAACGGAGAGTAAAGGAGGAGGAGTTTGGGATGCACAATGACCTACATGAAAGAGCAATCTTCCTTGATGAATAAAGTCAACTCTTGATGCTCAAGTGTTACATTAGAACTATTTGTGCATGAGAGTTTAACTTGTTGCCTTGTTGATAATTCATAAGTAGTGTGGGTAATTGTTGGTCCCAATTGCTCTGTGAATAACTCACTTTTGATTATCTGGAATGGATCTTAACTTGGGGAGGTGGGAACTACTTTATTTGCTTGAGCACAAGCAAAAACTTAAGTTTAGGGGAGTTGATGAGTGGGGATTTTGACTACTTATTAGCACCTTTTAGCTTTTGTTTTAGTCCAAAAGCGTTTAATTATGTTCCCGAAAACTAACGAAATGTGCTTAATTGCAGGAATATTGGAAGATGAACTCCTGAGATAAAATCCAACTCAAAAAATAGTAATCTGAACTCAAGGACATAAAAGGCACAGAAGCTCAGAAATGCGGACCGCAGAGTATCATCTGCGGCCGCAGGTTATGAAGGAAAAGCCATCAGAGTTTGGTGCTAAGTGCGGTCTGCACATGAATTGTGCGGCCGCAAAAGCTAAGACATAGCAAAGTTCAAAGAAGGTGCATTCCAAGTCCCCCAGAAGTGCAGACCGCACAATAATTGTGTGGCCGCAGAAGAAGAGCTATGCGGTCGCAGATGTAAAAGTGCGGACCGCAGAAAGAGTGCATTGCGGCCGCAGATCAGAATTATGTGGCCGCAGACTTTCAATCCTGACAAATTGAAGAAAAGTGCGGGCCGCACATGGCATTGTGATGCTGCAGAACCTCCCGAAGGGCATTTTTGTCCGAAATTTCCAGCCATGTATAAATAGACGAGCTTCACATTTTTAGGTCAACTTTTGACATCAGTTGCTACAGTAGTCATTTCCTTTTACTCTTTTTAGTGGTTTTTCATATTTTGAGCTATTTTAACTTAGATTTTATCATTTTGATCTTGCAATATGAGTTTAATTATCAATTCTTCTTCTATTTCTTCCATTTCAAGCATGAGTAGCTAGATCTTTACTAGGGTTGTGACCCAACCCTAGTGTGTAAACTTAATGGGTGTTTGATTTAATGCTTGTTTATGGTTGGGTGTTTATTATTTAGCCATGTTCTTGCTTTTATTTGTGGAATTAATGGTTGCAAATATTAGTTCATGCCTATTTGACTTGGTCTCTACTTGAGAAAGAGAGACTTAGTCTAGAAAAACTTGGCTAACGAGAAATTGGGTCAATCGAGATATTGATAATCCCAATTAAAGGATTCAACCTAGAGATAGTAATAGCCCGACTTGAGCTTCAATACCCATTTGGACTTGAGAAAGCCAAATTGGGCAAAATCACTCTCTGACCGAAAAATATTGAGTGGGTAATTGAGTGTTGATACCTATAATACACCCCGATCAATAAAACAAACATTAAGGTTTATATCCCATTAGGCAAACACCTAAGTGAAGGTTATAGCCCTAGGCTTTTTACAACATTTAAAAAACAACAAAAATAATCTCTTAGTTTTATTTCCCAACTTGCAATTGTAGTTTTAAATTAGACTTTAAAACAACCCCATTTTGTGGAAGAGTAAACTTAGATATTCAAACTCTCACGCTACGACATATACTACTAACTCCCATCTATATCTCCCTGCGGAATTTGACCCCGACTCTTGTTGGGTATTATTATAGCGTCGACCGTTTTCATAACTATGAATTGAGGTATGAAATTGGACGAGATCAGTAGTGGAAGAAGGCCATGCCGAGATTAACTCAACGAGCTTAACTTGGGACTGGAGAAACAAATATATAAAATATCAGAAAATCGAAAAATTGCCCTCATATCCAAAAGAATCGAGGGCCCTGCGTACGGAGGCTGCCCGGTTTACTTTGTCCGAAGACGGAATCCTGTTCAGTTGAACATTTGATGGCCCGCTCGCGATATGTCTAGAACTGGGAGATACCGAATACATTCTAAGGGAAATCTACGAAGGCACCTGTAGAAATCATTCTGGTGCTGAATCATTGGTTCGAAAATTAACCAGAGTCGTCCACTACTGGATCGATACAGAAAAAGACGCGAAGGAGTTCGTACGAAAATGTGATGAATGTCAAAGACATGCTCCATTGATTCATCAACCCGGGGAGCTGTTGCATTCGGTTCTGTCACCATGGACGTTCATGAAGTGGGGAATGGACATCGTTGGCCCCTTTCCATGGGCACCCGGTAAGGCTCAATTTATATTATTTATGACTGACTATTTTTCTAAGTGGGTGGAAGCCCAGCCATATGAGAAGGTCAGGGAGAAGGAGATCATCGACTTCATTTGGGACCGCATCATATGCCGGTTCGGAATGTCGGCTGAGTTCGTGTACGACAACGGGAAACAATTCATCGACAGAAAAATAAGCAGGTTTCTCGAAGACCACAAGATCAAAAGGATCCTATCAACACCCTATCACCCTAGTGGGAACGGACAAGCAGAATCGACCAACAAAACCATACTTCTGAACCTCAAAAGGAGGTTAATTGACGCCAAAGGAAAATGGAAGTAAATCCTACCCAAAGTCTTATGGGCATACCGTACGACCTCGAAGTCCAACACTAGGGCCACCCCGTTTTCGCTGGTTTACGACACCGAAGCTCTAATATCGGTCAAAGTCGGAGAACCAAGTCCCAGGTTCCGATATGCAACCAAGGAATCAAACTACGAGGCCATGAATACAAGCCTAGAACTATTAGATGAAAGGCGCGAAGCCTCCCTTGTTTGATTGGCCGCCCAAAAGCAGCGGATCAAGAGGTATTACAATCGAAGAGCTAACCTTCGACACTTCAATGTCGAGGACTTGGTATTAAGGAAGGTTACGCTAAACACCTGAAACCCAAATGAAGGGAAGTTGGGGCCGAACTGGGAAAGTCCGTATCAAATTATCAAGATTACCGGAAAGGAGTCCTACAAACTCGGTGTAATGAACGGCTAGCAACTACCGAACAACTGGAATATAACTCACTTGAAACGATATTACTGCTAAGGTACGGCCCCATCCATTTCTTTTATTTTTGAACTAACACTTGCAGGTAACGAGCAAGGGACTATACAATGTTTTGGCCTGAAAGCAGGCATTGCACTCTTTTTCCCTTGAACCGGGTTTGTCCCAAATGGATTTTTCGGCATGGTTTTTAACTAGGAAACAGTAAATCATGCTAACTTAGAATTAAAGGCTGGTTACGAACCAGTATCGAAGATCACAACAACAGTATTCGAGGACTCTCTACGATCGGCCCCGAACACTGGGGGCATTTCCCTCAGATAACGACTTTAGCAAGGAAAGAAACTTTATAATTGAATCGTCTCGGTTCGATCGATAGGATTCACTGTAAGGGCCAAACGGTCAAATGAACTATACCCGCATAGACTACTCGAGTCCTGACACAAAACCTGTACACATGTGTAACTATTGCGAACAAGAATAAAAATAAGTCTCTACCTTGGGGATAAATATCGTGTCCTTTAAAAATTTCTCTTTTTTCTTTTCTCTTAAGGAATTTCCTACATTCGATTCCCTAAAAGTATCGAGCCCAATGGATGCCTTTATCCGGGTTCAAACGATCACTCCTAATCGGGGACTACCGTCCAAAAACAAACTCGGACGGCTCGGGCCCGTGGGCACAAGACCTATTAGACAACGCCCGAACCTTAAAGGCTACGGCCATCCCCATTCGGGAAATCTTATCTTAGGCAAGTCCGAATAACTCGAGGTCACAAGCCCACTGGGCAACACCCAAACTAAAAAGGCTAAGGCCATATTAAAACGGCTCAGAGACGTCCGTGACCCGTAATAAAAAACAAGGCCTTATTTCTAAATCGGTTCTAAAGGCTACCATCGGCAAACTATAGTCTAAAAACTTATAAGTACTTTGGGGAAACATTCTGGTCATACCGAACTCCCACGATGCCTTGAACTAAATAATGTCAAAGGCAAAGCGTGTTCGAACCACCAAACATGACATAACTAGTTCATGCTAAGGCATTTCTATCTTTGCAAACATAAAGAATAAAGCAAAGAAAAAACAAAACTTAGAAATTGTCGAAGGGAAAATGAAGCCTTGTATTATATATACATAAAGTCTTTACACAGGCTAAATAGCCTTGACAAAAAATATAAAAGTACACAAGTACAAAAAAACAAAAAAGCAAAAACATCTACAAAGGCGTCTAAATAGCCAGGTCTTCTCAACCACCAGATCCACCGGAACCCTCGGAGTCTTCCTCTTCTTCTTCCTCGGGGTAAGCCAACTTCTTGGCATCGACCTCGAGTCCCTTAGTGGTTTTGATCTCGACCGACAAATCAAAACCCCGAGTATGAATCTCCTCAAGGGCCTCTCTTCGTGACTACCGCTTCTCATATTCAACAAAGTCTTTCAAGTGGTCCTAGGCCGCCTCGGCATCGGCCTTATATTGGGCCACCATCTCATCGACTTTGGCTTTGACCACCACGGCCGCTGACTTGGCTGTTTCAAGATCCTTGCCCATAATTTCTCAAGTAGAGGCGGCCGAACGTAGCTGAGACTCGAGGTCTTCAACCTTTTTGGCCTGCACCTCGGCCTTTCCCTTTACCGCTCGAAGCTTTACTTTAGCCGAAGTCAGTTGCACTCGAGCAGCCTTTGTTTCGAGGCCATACGGTCCATTCTGCCTCTCCATTCTTTGGTCTCGGTCTTAATTGCATCCATCTCGGCTCGGAGCTGATCGATCAGATCGATATTCTGTTGGACCTGCGGATTTCGACCATCAGTCACCGAACCTAGTTCATCATCACTAATCTCAAATATTTTTATCTGCTCGGCCAAGTCGGCATGCTCCTTCCGAGCAACCTGCAGCTCAGCTCGGAGGCTCTTAGCCTCCCCTTCAAACTGCTCACTGAGAAATTTATAAGCATTTCTCTTCTCAGTGAGCCCTCAGATCTCAGCTTCGAGTTGTTTCAGCTCATTTCGGTATCGGAGAAAAGTCTCGTGGTGAAGCACCGAGGCCTACAAGCACAAATATGAAATGTTAGAGTTATCTATAAAATAGCCTAAGTACAAATTGAAACGCATTGAGGAATATCTGAAGATTACTCGGTTTAACGCATGTTATGCTTCGTTGAATAAACTTGGTGCATCCACCTCGTTCATCTTGTCCTGATCATCCTCGGTCACCAGATACTGAAGATAACTGGCCACCCCTACAAGGGCGGAGAGGACCCGTGTGTCCTCCGGAAAGGAGATAACGATGGATTGCTTCTGGCCAGGATTCACACTCGGAGTAGGGAACCAATCGACCAGTTTGGGGCTCGAGGAAGGTCCACTTGCTCCCAAAGATGGGATCTTCCTCGGTATCTCTAAGTCACCCAACCCAGTGACGTCCTCCGTGGCCGTAGAGTCCACTCCGTCAAAAAACCCGCGGAAGGGGTCGTCCTCTCCATGGGCCCCCTCATTAGGGCGCCCTTTAGCTGTTTGGGCCTTGTTGTACATGGACTCAGTAAACGAGTGTATCTCGGTGATCTATATCACACTGAGTGCTTCCTTCGGGGAATTGCCTGCATCCCGGGAAGCTTCGGTCCTGGCCTCCTCCTCAATCCCCCTAACTTGATCGGTATCTCTTCCAACTGGTTCGGAGGCCCCTTGCCATTTCGAGTTGCGACGGCACGCTGGCCATCAGATCAAAGGCTTCTCCTTCTCCTTTAGATTCGTCCCTCAGCCGATAGAGTGAATCAGGAGACGGTGCTCGACCACTAGTGCTTTCTTTGGATTTGCGCACCAACCTTCTCCTTGGTTTCTTTTTCTCCGACCTCAGAGAACTCGGGGCCCTTTTTCTTTTCTTCTCTTCACCGTGTCTCGGAGCAGGGGACTCGGTGGGGAAATCATCGCTAGCAGATAGGAGCCTCATTTTGACATCCTTGGATAAACCTGCAAAAAGAAATAAACAAGTAAGAACTTAATGATGCAAAAGGGAAACCAAATATTACTCATGAAAGAGATCTCACTGTACGAATGGGCCTCCCATCGGCCCTTTGAAAGCTCGCATCACGAACGCTTGGAATAAGGCCTTTGTAATACGATGTCCTCGACCCACTCCTTGAGTCGAGGAACTGCATTTGGGATCCGAGCAATAGCTACACCACCACAGAACACCGATAAGAAGAAAGGAAAAAAGTGATAAATTAAATCTTGGAAGTAAAATTATACTTACGCGACATGTTCCACTTCTCAGGGAACAGCATGTGCTCCGCCAGTATCAAGTCCAAGATCCTCACTCGGATGAAATGGCCTAGCTAACCTCTGTCCCGATCTTCATCGATACTCGAGAACGGTGCTTTACTGGCCCGACGGGCGAGCTTGATCAGTCCCCCTGGTAGAGTCGGGGACTGTATAAACGTATGAGGTGGTCGATAGTGAAGGGGAACCCTTCGATCATGCTTACAAAAAAACGGAGGAGGATTATGATCCTCCAGAAAGAAGGGTGCATTTGACCAAGGGTTACCTCGTATCTTTGGAAAAAGTTGATGATAACCGGGTCCAAGGGGCCCAGCGTGAAGGGATAAGTGTAAACACTTAAAAATCCCTCGACGTGGGTGGTGATGGCTTCGTCAGGTTCGGGAATCACCACTTGTTTGTCAACCCAGTTGCAATGGTTTTTGACTTCGAAGAGAATATCCTCGGTGATCTAGCAAATGTACCTCGAGACCTCCTCGCACCGGCCTGGTACGGAGGAGGGCTTTTCGACCTTAAAATCCACATTGACCGGGCACCTCCCGGGGATAAATATTTTCAGAGGAGGTTCCGGTACCGGTTCCTCGACAGCAGTACACGAGATAATTTCCTGGATAGCCGACCGCGAAGTAGAGGGAGTTTCTTTTTGGGGAACGAATTTTGAAGTCTTCGCCATTTCATTGAAAGATGGAGAAAAAAGAGGGAAAAAAAGAAGTTAAAAGAGTACACCTGATGGTTTGAGATGAAGACGAATGAGAGTTCTTATAAAATATCTCAAAGTAACCAGAATATGAGTGCTTGGAAGTATTGAAATTTCTTAGACACGAGGGCAGAAGGCTTGGACGTAAAGTTTAAATGAACAAAGGGAGGGGTATTTATAGTTTTTCAGCGACGGTTCAAATCTGAGAGTGGCCGAAAGGCAACTGACAAGCATTTAATGCCATTAAGACTAGACCGACGGGACGTTTCAACTATTTTGTCATTTCTTTCATGGTATATCGAAGTGAGAATTAGGAGCTCATATCGTTTCTCATCATCTACTCTCCGAAAAACGAGGGGACTATCTGTATATGGGTAAAATCGAGCTTGTAGTATACCTTAACATCCGACATGATAGGTCTGTCTCGAAACATGGAAATAAAGGATTGAAGATCGGTCCCAAGCCCTACCGGGTTAGCAACCGGGACCAAACACATGTCTTCGGTAACACCGAGGCCGTGACTCCGGAATTGGTCATGGTTCAAACGACCTCGAAGAAACATTGTTAGCATAACAGAAGACCGAAATATCCGTGACCGGTCGGATATTACAGCGAAAATCTCGGCACGTATCAATAAGGAACCGGCAATCAGCAAATCAATAGATTTTTTTACCTTTTATAGAGTTGTAACTAATGTAGGACTCCCTACTATATAAAGGGTGTCTGATTACTTGTAAAACACATTGTAACATGCATTCCAAAATAATACATTATTATTCTCTTTAATCTCTTATTCTTTTGTGTCTTGATACGGATCGAAGTACGTCCGGCTCAAGGGTGGCTAATCTTCCAAGGGTGAGACGGTTAAATTCGTATAGTTTGCATTTACTTTATCATTATTTATTCCAATTGCAATTTAATTTATCGTTTTGTGTCAAGTTAATCCACGTATCCTTAAAATCACTTATAAATTCAATTATTATCCGATTTTGATAGTAAACTAATAGTTATAGTGAGTATTGAGCAACTTTTGCTTTGTGCGATATTTGAGAAGGAAAAAGGGTGTGTATGTAATGTTGAATGCTTTAAAGTTTGTAGCCAACTTTTCTTGAGCTCATCGAGTTAAAGGAAACATGTCTGAGCATTTGCACTCGCACCTATCATCATCTCCACTAATTACTACAGAAACTACCTATCCAATCATTGATTAGAGCTTTATTTAAATACTAATGACTTCTATTGTGAAAGTCAAAGTACAACCACCGCGACAAATGGCATGCGTTCTTTAATCAAATATTATTGTGCATTGTCAATTAACTAATCTCAATCATTTGGCATCCTAAATACAATTTGTTTAACTAAACTTTAATGTTATAAATAACTAATTTTAGGGAAGTTCTTTTGGCCTCTCCTCTGGAGTTATACAAATACGTGGGAACAATCCCAAATACAACTGATGTTTATTATATGTGTATGATCACATGTGATAAGTCACGCGATCACGTGTATGAACTTGCTCTAGAATGCATGACTTAAGTAGATATGGGTAGAGGCGGAACTAGGGATTTAAGTGTGTGAGTTCTAAATTTTAAAATAAAACATTGCTTCCAGGAGGAATCGAACTTCCATCTTTTCCAGCGAACCCACAACTCTTACCGTTGAACCAAGACCCATTTTGTTATTGGGTTTGACAGTATATATTTATATCGATTTACAGGGTTCCGAAAAAAGTCACTGGGTTCGCCCGAACCCGCACTCACTACTGTAGCTCCGCCCCTGGATATGGGAGTGTCAGCATACATGCTAAATAATGCATATGAAAATGAAAGGAGAATCGAATTGATACGAAAAAGTGAAAAACAATTCAAGTGAAAATGTTATTTAAAAATTAGAGTTGTGTTTGGACATGAATACAATTTGGTGTTGTTTTTGAATTTTTGTGAGTGATGTGAAATGAAAATTTTAAAAAATAGGTTTTGGAGTTTTCAAATTCCGAAATTCAACTTCAAGTGAAATTTAAAGTTTTTATGAAAAAATATTGATTTCGAAAAAAAAGTAAAAAAAATTGAAAAAAATTAAGATTTTTCGAGGAAAAAAAGTGAAGAAATATTTATTGCCAAACGGACCTTTAATTCTCTATTAGATGAAGCTATTCATTTAGTTTTTATTTGTAGATAATATTATTATTTTTTTCTGTATGACCATTAAAGATTTACGGTCAGCGGGTTTTTATGATTACTATAAGGATATAATATTTAATTGTTTTTCTATATATAAGGCTGTTTTAAGGAGATTAAGTGTGACCATACCCTTTATTTTAATAATATAGATCCCCAATACAAATATCGGATATTCAGTAGAAAACCAAAAAAAAAAACTTAAATCCCAAATGCCAAATAATGCAAGAAATGTGATGAGGAAATGTGTGTAAAAAAAAAAAGAGTTACCTAAGTATGTATAACGCTCTTTTAAAGAGCGCTATCCATTAACGGACGTTTTGGACGTTAAGGTATAGCGCTCTTTAAAAAAGCGCTATACATCTATAACGTTGTTATTAAAGGCGTTATATGTATAACGCTTTTTTAAAGAGCGCTATACCTGTTTTGTGGGCCCACCAATAAGTCTCATGCATTTAACTGACATAACAATAATTTAAATGGGTATAGCGCCCTTTAAAAGAGCGTTATACCTAAAAAGATTCAGCCCCCCGAGCTAGGCATTGCCTTATTTAAAGGCGTTAGGATTTTACAAAAATCCATTCAAAAATATTCCTAACTCCCATTCAAATTTTTCTTCTTGTTAAATTCTCAAGCATTTTTTCATAATGTCTGAAGAGCGAAAAGTAAGGGTTTCATTATATTGGGGGGAAGGGTGAGGTTGTGGTGGCGAATAACTCTGTGAGCTATAGTTTATCTCCACAGTGTCATGTTAAGTTGCCACTTACAATGGAGTACGATAGATTGGTATCGTTGTTATGTAATAAAATGAGTGTGAGAAAACGTTCAGTGAACCTTAAAGTAACCGGAAGATATCTGTATTCCGTCACTCCGCAATGGGTTGCTTGTTACGCTGAGTTTAACATCGACGATGATGAAACTTTGAGGGATTTCTTGAGGACTCCGGATGACTACCGGAAATTTTTTGTAATAAAAATGTTGGAAATGTACGTCAAGGTCGAAGACGTTCGCAATAATGAGAATGAGCATAGTAGGGATAACCCTCGGTCTTCGGGTGGTTATTCTGGAGCAGTTTTTGCCGGACAGGTTCCGACTAAAAGAGTTTGGCCTGATTAAAACTTATCCCCACGGGCGAATGAGGAGCGAGGAAATAATTTCTCTCCTACTTTACATAATCCACAAGACGAGTGGTAAACTTCAATTTTCCTTAGTGTTACGATGTATATTTTTATTGTATTGAATTTGTATTAACACTCATATATTCCACAGAGGGTACCGGCCAGATATGACTTTTACAAGTTATGAACTCACGCCCAGTTGGAATATGCGTAGTTCTGGTATGTTGGATCATGGTGGTCCATCCGGGAGTCATCACCAACAGGATAATGTCCATCAAGGAATGTCAACACATTACAACTTGTAAGTGAAGTGATACAACTATATGAAAAGTATTTATTAATTTGAGTAACTTATTATTTTTTTGTTTGTGCAGTAAAAACAAGCAAGTTGAACCACCTGTTCTGACTCAATTGCCCGAAGACGACATATTAAATCGGGATCTGGTAGATGCACAGAGTGAGGAAGAGAACAGTGATTATGACAATAATGCTAATGATTCCGTAGACGACACACCCTTCCCTCATGAGGATGGCAATGAGGAGGAAGAGAATGAAGGACCTGATTTGACGAGAGAGTAAGCTCCACCCCTGTTAGACCAAGAGTGTACGAGTCCCAAGTCCCATATCATTCAAGCAAGATTTCCTACCTTGATCATTTGCCAAGTATGCCGGATGTGGATGCTCTCACAAGGTATTTTGATGAAATTCGGACAGCAATGTGGGATGATTCTAAATCAACGGTGCTGGCAAAGGGCATGCTTTTTCCTAATAAAGCGTGCCTAAGCAGGGCGGCGAAAATGTACAGCGTAAAAGAGTGTTGTGAGATAACGGTATGGGAGTCAAGTCCGGATGTATACAAGGTTATTTGCCGCAGATGGTTTACGGGTTGTCATTGGATGTTGCGTGCGAGCAACAAGAACACAGGTCTGTGAAAAGTGGGTAAATATATTCCCACCCAAAGATGTGAAATGGACACATTCAATGAGAATCACTACAACTTGGATATTGACTTGATTTTTCTTGTCCTTATTCCACACCTTGAAGCGTCCACAAGGTATAAAATCAAAGAGTGCATTACTTCAGTCTACCAGGAATATGGCCATAGCATTACCAAAAGAAAGGCATTTCTTGGGCGCAAATGTGTGTTTGAAATTATTTATGGTAACTGGGATAAGTCATTTGCAGCTCTACCCAGGTACATGGCAGCACTGCAACACTTTAACCCCGGGACGGTTGTTGAATGGAAGCTTGAGCGGAGTCCGGGAAGACCGGAATATATATTCAGTTACGTGTTCTGGGCATTTAAACCAGCAATTGATGGTGTTTCGCATTGCCGGCTGGTAATATCCATAGAAGGCACTCATGTCTATGGAAAGTATGATATCAAGCTGTTGATCGTCGTTGCAGTAGATACTAATGGACAAATATTTCCTCTAGCTTTTGCTATTTGTGCCAATAAAAGCCAAGAGACGTGGACGTTGTTTTTGAACCATTTGAAAGAGCACGTTGTCAAACAGCGTTCCGGCATTTGTCTAATATCTGATCGGCATGGTAGTATCTTAAATTCTGTAGAACATTTTCCTGCATGGCAAGAACCTTATGCCTACCACCGTTACTGTGTGAGGCACCTGAATGCCAATTTCCAAAAGGCACATCCCAACAAGGATCTGCATGATTTGATGTGGATGGCAGCAACAGACCACCAAGAGCATAAATATCGGAGGCACATGGAATCTATCAGGCAGGAAGATGAGAGATCCTATAAATCGTTGATGCGACATGACCTTGACAAGTGGACTTTGCATGCGGATGGTGGAAGAAGATGGGGAATTTTGACAACAAATGTGTCACAGTCTTTCAACGGGTTATTGAAGTCGGCAAGAGAATTGCATGTCACTGTCATCGTGCGCATGTCGTTCAAGCAGATGGCGGAGAGTTTTGTTGAAAGAGCTGCAGCTGCAACGTCATTGATGAAAAGGGGTGTTGAATTTATGCCATTGCCTATGAAGAGACTTGAGAAATACAGGTGGCGAGCACATTGGTATTCATTTTGACAGTATGATCAGGACAGAAATATTTTTGAAGTTCGCACCGCTATCCATCAAAACCGGGGGAATAATGTACATACCATAAATGAATCTACAAGGTTATGCTCTTGTGGGATATGGTCCATCTACCACATGTCGTGCTCACATGCCATCAGGTGCTTTCAACATGTTGGTTTAGGGCCAACCAACTACATTGATAAACAATATAGTGTTGTTGCATACTTAAACACTTATAGTGGGCAGTTGCAGCCAGTGGGTGTTGAGCATTATTGGCCGCCTGAACCATTTAAAATGGTGTGTAACAAGGAGTTTTTGCGTCGAATACAGGTGCAGAAGAGAACGCGTATACGGAACTAAATGGATGTTAGTGATACCGTTTATGTGCGCAAATGTGGTATATGCTAGCAAACAGGACATGATCGTCGAAAATATCCTTCGGCTGGTTTGGATGGCGATGGTAATCCACCTCCTGGTGGGAGTTCTTCTAATGTGCCCAACTATCAAGGATACACATAGTAACTTGGTTTCGTAATGTAGTTGTAATAAGTGTATGTACTTGTTTATGTTGCAAGATGTATCAAATAAAATTATGCTTCCATTGTTGTTAAATCTTATTGATAATGGTCTATTTTTCTGTTGAGTAAATTAATGAATTTCTCCCTCCAGTTCATGTAATGAAAAATAGTATTGGATTAAAAAACGGAAAAGTTTTTAGTAGACCTTCGAATTTCACGCTAAAATTGTTATTAGAAAACTACACTGTCAGAGGAGGAAGATTTTTGATAAATATGTGAATATATATAGCGCGGTTAAATACTACGTTATGTGTTAGCGTAGCGCACTTAAGTACTACGTTATGTGTGTTGTCTTGTCGAACGGAAAAGTTGTCCGCCTGCGAAAAAGTTGTTTTGCATCCGAAAGAATCTTTAACACGTGAAGCATAGCGCAGTTAAATACTACGTTATGGGTGTTGTCTTGTTGAACTGAAAAGTTGCCCGCATGCAAAAAAGCTATTTTGTATCCGAAAGAATCTTTAACATGCGAAGCATAGCGCGGTTAAATACTACATTATGTGTGTTGTCTTGTCGAACTGAAAAGTTGCCCGCCTGCGAAAAAACTGTTTTGTATCCGAAAGAATCTTTAACACGCGAAGCATAGCATGGTTAAATACTACGTTATATGTTAGCATAGCGCGGTTAAATACTACGTTATGTGTGTTGTCTTGCCTATAAATAATGGGCGCATTCTAGTTATTTTCTGCGTTCCCCCATTTTTTAAAAATCAGAAGCGGTCCCCCCCTTCCCCCCCCCAAAAAAAAGACAAAAATTCTCCAAAAACAATCTGAGTGGACCTCACCCGTCACACAAAACGACAAGATTGTAGGTCCCACATCCTAGCCAAGCCTTCTATTGTTGTGGTTTGCTTGTTTCGGACTCAAATTTTCAATTTATCAACTTTACGAAAAACATAAATCGAGGTATTCCGATTTAGTTTATGTCGAAACTCGTATAAATAATGCATATTAGTTGTTTTGAATGTGTTTCCATGTTATTTTGTGTTTTGTTTTGCGATTAAACTAGTATGTTATTTTTATCCGGACTAAGATATTAGTGTTCTAAAAACAACAACAACAACAACAACAACAACAACAACAACAACAACAACAACAACAACAATCCAGTATAATCCCACTAGTGGGGTCTGGGGAGGGTAGTGTGTACGCAGACCTTACCCCTACCATGAGGTAGAGAGGCTGTTTCCAATAGACCCTCGGCATCCTTCCCTCCAAGAACTCCCCATCTTGCTCTTGGGGTGACTCGAACTCACAACCTCTTGGTTGGAAGTGGAGGTTGCTTACCATCAGAAAATTATGAATTCAGGAAATTATTATTTTGCTAATTATGAATAATAATTTCTCAAAATTATGAAACTAACATGTAAAATAATAAAATTGACACGTACAAGAATTCAGGATAGCTTGGTGCTACTGGACCTCAAATATTGAGCCTGAAACCCATAGATATATACTCTGTCCAATTAAATATTGTATAACTATAAAAATTAATTATATAATTTACAGAACAAACATACAATTAATGTTGTTTAATTTACAGTAGACGACATGGACGTGCCGCCTATGCATCCCGGACCTTTATGCGATGAGCTATTAGTGTTACAGGGCGATGATAGGTCCGCCCACATATGGGAGGGATAGTTACTGGCCCAGACTCTCCGCGCCAGGAGAGTGGACGACATCTGGGATTTCATGAAGGACAGAGATCACCATCCCCGTGTAGTCCAGCGCCTGCGGGTTACGGGCTTCTACAGGATTTTGGAGATCGGGCGGCTGCAGCTCGACTGGTCTTTGGTCATGGCCCTGATAGAGCGGTGGCGACCGGAGACGCACACATTCCACCTGCCCATTGGCGAGGCCACCATCACGCTGCAGGACGTGGAGGTTTTATATGGGCTGCCAGTTGATGGACTGCCCGTTGCACTGCCTCAGGCCATGATAGAGATGATGCGTGGGCAGTATTTGGACATGCTACAGTAGCTCACTGGTTTCAGGCCACAGGATGAGACTGCACACTCAGGGGCCAATCGTATGAGTTTGACAGCTATTCGACAACATTTGGATATATTGCACCCCGACATCACTGGCGAGACAGATGATCTGCATATTCACTGGTATATGAGGTTGCTGCTGCTCCTTATGTTTGGAGGGGGCTTGTTCCCGAACACTTCGGGGAACCTAATCAGCTTGAGATTTCTTCTTCATCTTCAGCGGCTAGATGATTTACCCCAGTACAGCTGGGGTGCTACTGTTCCGCCTACTTGTACAGGCAGATGTGTCGGGCGAGCATGGGCACCCAACATGACGTATGTGGATTTTTTCCGCTGCTACAGGTGACAACATATTCGAATACTCTATTCATTATAACATATCTAGTAAAAATTTATCTTAAATTTTACGTCAAGTTTGTATGTTAGGTTTGGGCCTGGGAGCGGTTCCTGCAGTTGCAGCCACCTCTACCACCATTACCTCCGGTTGTACCACCTCTTTTTCTCCCTCTAGCTAGGAGGTGGGTTCTCCGGCGGGGATACGTACATATCTACGAGGCTCGGCATAATCTCCCCCTTTGCAGGGATTTGTTAGATATGCTGAAGGGCGCACAGGTAAATGTATACCTAAGTTTACTTGGTATAGCTTCACATGTGTTGCACATACTCACGTTTTCTGTTGTTATTTAATAGTTCATCTGGATGCCATACAGCGACGATTTGATAGGTGGCCTGCCCGATTATTTCTCGGCCGGTCGACTGATTTGGAGCACTTTCGTCCCGCTGATGTGCCTCGATATTGTGGAGCATCATGCCACGGAGCGGGTACTTTGCCAGTTTGGCCGTCCGTAGCTTGTACCGAGAGGGCCCACATGGGAGCCCACACATTATCAGCGAGATGATCGTTCCAGGGTGGATGACGTATATGTGGCATGGCTGGAAACACAGGTCGATACTTGGGACCGGCGAGCTGACCTGATTCAGTCCCTCCCCCACCCCTCTTCACAGAGACAGACGAATATTATTCATGAGTATATGCCCTGGTATCGCCGCGTTACCCGACTTTTCATCGGAAATCCCATTCATCGAGCTGGCGGTCGGTACGTTCCATACGCCGGGTGGCACGAGGCCCTGATACATTTTCTGGTATTATTACTTATATAACTATAACATAGTGTTCTGTAGTTTATATTTTATACGTTGTGCAGGCTATTGGCCTACATATAGTCTACCAGATGGGATTGCAGATGCAGCAGCATGCCCGCGAGGAGCGGCCGCTTTGCACGATTATGGCCGGCAGGTTGCAGAGGTGGCTGCCCGGACACTACAGCGAGCCCGAGAGGATCAGCTCTTAGGACACGACCCTGCTTATGTGGCACCAGAGCAGTACCAGCGAGGTAGGGGTGTCCCACGTGATAGGGGTGCCCCACGAGGTAGGGGTGCCCCATGAGGCAAGACTGCACCACGGGGTCGTGGTGGGCGGCGAGGAGGTGGTCCACAGCAAGGGGACGTTGAGGCCCCTGTTGATGATGTTGATGATGATCTGCCGGGTGACCCTCATGAGCCGGACAAGTATCCAGCAACATGCCGTCATACAGCCTTGGGCTACAGCTCACTCCAGGGACTTCGCAGGTGACCCCGTCAGGTCCGTTATTGGTCACAGGCACGGACATTACCGGAGAGCATAGGGATGCATACTTCCCAGGCCCATCGACTGCTACTGAGGATCGGCCGACTCGAGATGTGGATAGTGGGCACCGACTGAGTTATGGCTCATCATCGAGGGGTGTTGGGGAGCTTTCACAGGCGCAGGTATGTTTTTATTAGTATCAACTTTAAATTTGTTTTTTCTTTTCTCATTTATTTTCCATAAATAACTTTATTAATTTTCTTATTAAGGTTTCATCCTCGCCCGTCACGGAGGCTGCTTTGTGCGATGCTGACCTGGTTGCGACGGATGATTATATTCACGAGCCCGACGAGATCGTGGTAAGACAATTTAAATTATTGTGACTTAATATATATTTTCCTATACTAAGCTAACTTATTCTTCTGTAGGTTACTACTGGACCGACGGCCCCTTCTACCGATCCTACCAGCACTACTGATGATCATGCTGCAGCGCATCCTGCTATAAAGAGGCGACGTGATGAGGATGATCCTGATAGCATAGCCGGGCGGGATAGGATGCGCCTCAGGCCAGCGGCTGCATTGAAGCACACAGGCTGTGGAACACATTGATTTTTTT